>SNQJ01S0014158.1:10651-45478 GCA_010110895.2 Picea sitchensis
GTCCAGAAGGACTTCTCAATTCATAGTCACTTCAAAATAATTCTTAACAACCAAAAAGAAAGAGTTCTTACAACAACCATCGACCCTTAACTAATTGTTCGATGTCTTTATTTATAATGTAAAATTCAACTGAAAATAACGGATAAGTGCAGTTTAATAAAAACAAAATTCACCACGTGGCATCATCTTCTAACAGTTTCTTTTAATAGTCAACCCAAGATATCACTTGAAAAGGGTGACTTCTCTCATATTCAGACTGACTGATAAATATCTCTTCACAAGTTTGGGCCTATGGAAATCTGTGTTGTTCCATTGGAGCCGCATGAATTCCCCTGATGTCCATCACATGTGTCTGGTACTTCACCAGACTGGTGTTCAATTGTTGTAGCACAATTCGAGCTCTAATCGGGTGCTCCATAAATCATTGCACTTGCCCTGGCACTGTGTCGGTCACCTTGGTGAGCTCTTCGGCCCGTAGTGAATCTTGCTTGGTGTGCGACTTGACTATGTCGCACAAGTCAACGAAGTTGTCGGGGGTGACGAACTCGGGGAGACCGATATCCTTCATTTCTTTGTTGATTTTATCCCAATGCTTCTCGCAGATTCGTCGGCAAAGTTATGGAGCCAAATTTGTTCGATCGTCGGAGAGATATTTCCTTCCATCGAAATAAAAATTATTTTAGAAATTTGTTTCCCAGACAAGATATATGAAAAACGTAAGCAAGAGGAAAACGGGCTGATGCATACCTATGAAGCTCGCTAATCCTGATTGTTTGATACTTACGTGATTCCTACAACCTTTCGAATAACATGAGTCATCTTTGTTAGCGCCGCCACTTCTCTTTAGTTATGGTGAGTTACATTTGCACGCCATAGCATGGTGGATCCAGTACGGAAAACATGAGGGTCAAAGTCACGTCGGTGGCCGGTTTCCCCTTGGGGTCAGGAAAGGATGTTAGGGCTGAACATGTGTTGAAAGTACGAGTAAGTTCCCAAAATATCAGATACTGTTATAAGGGAAGTTGTTAAACGTTTCAGGTCAAGGCAAGTTGTTCATACATAAGTCGCATCAGCAAGTGCATCAGCCATCATTAGCTCATTATGGNTGAACATGTGTTGAAAGTACGAGTAAGTTCCCAAAATATCAGATACTGTTATAAGGGAAGTTGTTAAACGTTTCAGGTCAAGGCAAGTTGTTCATACATAAGTCGCATCAGCAAGTGCATCAGCCATCATTAGCTCATTATGGAGGATGGGGAAATTAAAAGAAATCAAGATGATCGTACCGCATATCCTCTGCAACTCCTATCAGTTGTGTTTCATATATCCCAAATTATACCCATCGCATGAATGTGATGCATTAATTCTTTGCAACATCTCGTCACAAGGCATTTAGTGTTCCCTGGCACATTTCGGCTCGTTTCTCTGTTCAACTATAAATTATGGATGTGTTCTACGTAAAATCTGAGCTTATGCACCAGTGGAGACTCATCTTGCGATCCCAATTGGATCGAGATTTATGTTTTGGTCCTTTGTTTAGTCACGGG
The DNA here is from genome assembly GCA_010110895.2 of Picea sitchensis. Lineage (NCBI taxonomy): Eukaryota > Viridiplantae > Streptophyta > Pinopsida > Pinales > Pinaceae > Picea > Picea sitchensis. The sequence goes on from SNQJ01S0014158.1 coordinate 12,199, forward strand.
AGTCTAGAAAAATATGTTGTTGTGCCATGGGATCTCCTCAAAATGCGAGATGGCGTCTGCGGGGAAGTCACAGCGCTAGGCCTGAGCCCCAACATGTTTGGGACTCGTTCTTATTGGCAGTGGGTATTCCTGAGGTTCCAAAGGAAAATTATTACCTTCGCGTGAAAACTATGGTGTCATTTCGTGTGGAGACCGAAGTGGAAGAAACCACGCCAGAAGGACGTGGGTTGGAGAGCATGCTCCCTCAACATCAGACGACACATAGGCAAGGGAGGCCTAGAAAAAATAAGGAAGTCGGGGAACACAAAAACCTGAATGAATTGTGCGCGCGATCAGCTACAAAAGATTCCTTAATGCGCGATATCCAKCTCAAACCAATCGAGACCACAAGTCGAGGAAGTGAGAKTCGAACGAGAAGGAGAGAAACATGGGGCTAGAATGTCCAAKATCCTAACCAGCAACTGGAGCAGGCACAAATCGCCATAGCTAAAATTTACCAGGAGAATAGAGAATTACGATGGCAGTTGACGGCAAAGAGATCTGAGATTCCAGCACCACAAGGTCGTGAAGGTAATGTATCCTGGATTAAGAGACAGCTTCGAGAAGCACATGACATGATCGTGCGGCTACGCGAAGCTCAAAGGGTGTCGGAAGAACAGAACATGAAAGTGCCTCAGGGAGAGCAGAGCAGCCTCGAGGAAGGTCTGTGCACAGAAGAGGTGTAATTGGCTAAATCTGTTTTGTATTCTCGGACGTGATGCCGAATTTTGGTATTTTTTCCCTTTTATTGTGAAACTTTCATGTTCTCGATGTAACTAGGCCGGTTGGACAAAAGTACTGGGAGTGCTCATTGTATGTAACCTAAACCTTATGGAAATCTAATATACAAAATCTAGAAGTTTTGACGAAAGGATTCTGGTCATGGCGGTTAAATGCATATTTTCTTTCTTGTTGTGCAATTCTACCGTGTTCTCTGTCTAAGTTTCTTTGTAAGTTAGCCTCGATCTTGTACTTAATGTTGCTTGGTACTTTCGTTGATATTTCCTGCGATAAATTCTGATGCCAACTTATTTTTGTCGTACAGTGCTGACGTGGTATTACGAACTTAATCGGGTCGGGGGTTTTCAACGAGACGTGAGCGATAACATAGAACTCGGGTATCCAATGTCGAAAAGTGTCGGGATCGGCGATCGGGGGGAGGGGATAAACTTATTGCGCCCTTTAATGACCCTACCCTTTCAAAACTCACTGACGCCGAAAGTTATCGGGGATCAGCCTTCCGAGATAGTTCCATTGTGTTTATCATCTTCTTAAAAACCTAGATGCTAAAAATATTTTGGAAGTCTGTGGTCGGCGATATCATTCCTTTACTCGAGCGGCGCTTATTGTTTACGTTCCTTACCGACACCGACAGGAATCGGTCATCGGCGATATTCTTGCATGATGTTTGTCGCGTAGTAAAAACTCTTGTTTGTCGACATCGATGAATATCGGAGTTTGGCTACTTTGGTCTTCTCGAGCAATTTTTTGTCACCTCTAATCCTTCTCGGTGCCGAATTTATTAAGCGCGTCAGGGAAAAGTTTCGACCGTCAATTCTTGTAGTAGATGTTAGTCTTTTTTAAAGTTATGATGATTTTAGCATGCTCGAGCAGACTTTAAAAGACTCAACATGAAAACACAAAATGATAAGCACAGGCAGCAATTTCATACTGAAGTGAAATCAGACAATGCGAAAGATCAAGTGGTACCCAAAAAGGTAAAATTTGACACTGGCTTTTTAGGGTGTGTTGAGTGCTCAACAGGTCCCTAGAAGATTCAATTCCATTCAATATTCTCTTTCTCTGCATTTGTGTGGCTACCTCCTCTATTTCGATCAAGAAATCTATGACAAATATCCAAGAAAGGGTGCCTTTGTTGCATGATGGAAGATATGAGCTTAATAGGGGCTACCTTTATCATAAGCTTGTTGTCCATCTCATGGCTAGAAATGACATTCATTGTTGCAATAGGTCTTTGGACAACCAATTCTCCTTGGGATACAAGTGTAAGAAGTTCCTCTTTACCCTTTAACTTGACTCTCCAAGATTTATTCTTCATTGTTCAGTTAATGCGATGGAGTTTTGGGTGAAGCCTCAAACATTTGGCCTCCCAATGTCCAATTAATCTGTAGTTCTGGAAATAGTTCATGCATGGGATGTTTGGCCTTTTAGAGTGTCCATAATTGCTAACCTTATGACCCCTCTTCTTGCAATAGAAACAAACTTTATTTGGATTGTATAGAGTATGGAATGAAAGGTAGGAATATGAATGGAAACACACACATAAAAATATTGTAGGGAGCATAGTAATACATTGAGAACAAAATTCTATTAATAAATGAAATAGGAAAAGTTTGTGAAAAGCATAGCAATACAAACTAGCTAGAATGGTGGTAGCTCATCTCTAAAGAGAGAGGTGTCATTTATTCTCATTCACAACCAAGAATTACAAGAGGTCAAAATGGCCTTTTAACATAAATTACTAAACCCTGAGAGGTAAAAACCCTAAAGATACAAAACCCTAACCCTAGGAGACAAATCACCAAAAAAATTGTGTGCCTCGAGGTGGCTAGTTTATATGTCAGATTCCTAGGGATGCAACCTTTGCATACAATCTTTTTTTAGGAATGCCATGGCAATCCAAGGCCCCCGAATGGCCAAAAAACATCATTTAAGGCATCAAAAGTTTAGGACTTGAAAAACCGTAGATAAAAAAAACTGCCAAGATGGAGAACCATGTTAAGTTAGTGGAAGAGGTGGGTGACCACCAATGTCCACTTGGATCAATCCTCCCCCCTCAGGAAGAAATGGTCCCCATTATGTAAAGTTCGCTCGTTATATGGGGAGACTTTTGTTGAATTTGACTCTTGGTGAGCCACTTGCCTTAGTGAAGAAGTTGTCTTGCTTTGAAAATCTGAAAGAGTTGTATGTTTTGGTAGTGGGTGCCCTTTATCTTGGTGTCCATGATATGATCCATTGTATCCTACTCAATGCAGTCAGGATTGGGTTCTCTAGGGGCCAAATGCTCAACCACCTCTGAGGTGTCCAATAGGGCTGGAAAATATGGTCGAAGCAACTCCACATTAAATATTGGGTGCAAGCCAAGGAAAAGGGGTATTGCTCAATTTAAAATAATTCTCACCCACATCCTTCGTGATGGTGTAAGGCACATATCGAAGTGGTATTAGATTTATGTGGGGGCCTTTGAGGTGCTTTTTTACAAATGTAACCACACCTTACCACCAACATGAAACTTGTGTGGAACCTGATGTTAGTCATGTCACTGCTTGTGCCTTTGATTGGATTTTTGTAGGATATCATGAACCTATTATTGGATGTGATAGATTCATTCAACAAATTTGGATGTTCTATATGCCTCGACCTAAGCATGGGAGAACTCTTCCTGTGAGGATGCAATGGGTAGAGCTACATCAATGGGAACCAATGGTTGGAACCCTAAGCACACCTTAAAAGGAATGTGGCCAATACAGCTATGGAGGGATTTATTGTAGCTATGTTGAATATATGGAAGGCTCTTATCCCATGTACGTGGATTCTTGAATTTGTATGTGTGTGGGATATGAACAATCATCTTATTAACCACTTCTGTGTCCAACTATTTAGGGCTGGAAGGCAATCGATTTGGTTAGCTTGGTGTTCATTAAAGGCCATAGGTTGGGCCAGAAGGTACTAAGTAACATGTTATCCCTATCTCAAATAACGATTCATGGAAGCCCAAAATGAACCCAAACACACCCAAAGAAGAGCTTAGTAGTGGATTCGGTTGTGATACTCTTCTTACATGATGACAAAATGGCCATCTTAGAGAATCGATCAACAACCACAAAGACACAATAATTACCATGATTGGTGGAGGGCATACCTAACATCTAATCTGTGGAGACTGATTCACAAGACTTTTTTGGGGTAGGCAGAGGAGTGTATAACCCTCACTTCTTAATGGCAGGTTTAGCAATGACACAAGCAATGCACAATCTAATATACCTAGTGATGTCCTATTGGAGTTTTGGCCAATAGAAATACTTTTGAAGTACAACTACTATCTTCTCCACAGCAAAGTGCATTTCCACCCGACTATAATGTGCCTTCAAAATTATCTTTACACACTCGCTTAAAGGAACACAAAGGTGGCCTAGATAGCATAAAAGTGCATCCTGGAGATTAAAGTGTAGAACTTGTTTACATGCACCCACTATCTGATATGTAGCAGTGAAGTCAGGGTTGTTTTCATATAATTGGGGCCACCCAGAGGTCTCGTGCCCATGGGAGTTAATAACTATGGTTAGCGCCACAATTGAGGACCAATTGAGGCAATCTGCAACATGGTTTGTCTTGCCCTTATTGTACTTAATGTTCAAGTGGAATTGTTGCAAGTGCATGCACTACTTCTGATGATGCTCATTTTATAACATTCCTTTTGTCTACATGAATTGCAGAGGCTTGTGACCAGTGTGGATGATTGTTTCATTTCCCATAATATAATGCTTCCATTGTTAACATGCCTACACATTGGAGTACATATCCTTGTCATAGGTGGGATATCTACAAATAGTACTAGAGAGTGTCTCACTATGATAGGCCACCAAATGTCCATGCTAAGTGAGGACTACACTAATATCATAGTTGGAGGCATCTGCCTAAATCTTAAATGACTATTGTAGGTATGGCAAAGTGAGGATTAGTGTCGAGTAGAGGCGTCATTTTAGATCCTCAAATTCCTTTTGTTGTGACTCATACCAGCAAAAATTTATTTTAGATCCACCCTTGGTCACTTGGCTTAAGGGCCAAGTGATATGAAAGAAATCGAACATGAACCTATAGTAGAAGTTGGCAAGGCCAAAGAAGCTACAGATCTCTATCAGAGCCCTCCACTGACGCCTAATCGTGAATGACTTAGATCTTCTTTGGGTCCACATGCACCCCATGCTCATCCATGATGTATCCTAGATATTGAATTCTCTGCATGCCAAATGAGCATTTCTCCATAGTGGCATATAATTTGTGTTTCCACAAAGTGCTTAGGATTTTCTAAATGCATGATAAATGGTCTTCCCTAGTTCTGCTAAATATGATGATGTCATCCAAATATATGACCACAAAAGAGTTTGTGAAAGGTCGCAATATATCATCCATCATCCTCATGAATGTTGTTGGACCATCAATCAAGCCAAAAGGTATGACCAACCTCTCAAAAATGCCTCCTTTAGACTTGAAGATGATATTTCATACATCAATTTATTCAATTAGGACCTAGTCATAGCCAGACTTCATATCAATCTTACTAAAGAACATGGAATCCTTAAGTTGATGAAGAAGACTATAAATTTGGGGGATTGACTATCAGTTCTTAAATATTATTTTGTTTATGGATCTATAATCATTACAGAGTCACCATGTCATGTCCTTCTTATGCACCAATACAATTGGGCTCCCACAAGGTGATGAGCTTGGTCAAATGTGGCCCTTTTAGATGATCTCATGAATCTGACATTTTATTTACTCATTCTCCATAAGAGAGAATCTATATAGTAGGCCATTAGGTAAAGGAGAACCAGGTATCAAGTCAATTGAATGTTTGAACCAACAGTGTAGAGGCACCCCCACAGGCGAAGCAAAGATATCTTTATATTCCTTCACAATCTTGTCCACCAGCTTCTATTGTATAGAGAGGCCCCATGTTGAGGCAATGTTGTCACAGTGACCTTGTGTTCACATGTCGACCAAACCATGAAGAGGACAATTTTTTTGGTCTGAGATATTACCTTTCAGCATTTCTTTGTCGAGATCAAAGAGATTGCAGTAGTCGAGACTACTTTTGGTACCCTATAGAGTTGGCCTCCCAAAGTAACAATAACACTACGAGGATTGGACTCGTAAACAACATGATGTTTCCAAATATAGGGTTGTCCTAAAATAACATCACAAACTTTAAGTGGAGCAGCAACACACACTACCCCAACTTTGAAGGACTTGATGTCATAGGACAAGTGACATTGTTGGATGACATGGAGGTCTCGTCCCAAGCTCAAACAACCGATGGTGTATGGTTGGTGGTGTGGCATTGATGAAAATTTAAATATATTATTGACCTCAATCGAGATCAGGTTCTTTTGGCTACCATCATTAACAATGAAATGTAGTGGAGTCCCCTTCACCCACATTTGTGAATGGAAGAGGTTATCCCCCTCCTTGGGCTCCTATGTTTCTTCCGGTTGGATATTTGTAGTTGTAATGGTAGAATTGGGTTCTGCATCAATGATCTTCTTTCCCTTATCCTTCTTTGAATCGAAGTCTGAGCCAGATTTTGATTCTTTTTCTTTCATATCGTCTAATAATGATTCTTTTGAGTGACATTCATCAATGTTGTGTCAGGGGATTTTATGTAACTTGCACTACTTTTCAATGCCCTTCTTCGAATTCTTGTTACCCTTCTTTGCATCTAGCTTGGATTGGTTGTCTTGAGGTTGTTTATCCTTGCTATGTCCTTTCTTATGTGAATTAGGGACACCATTACCATGTTTTTACTGCAGCATATTAGTAGACCCGAACTCTTTCTTATTCCTATGCTCAAATTTTTTCTTTATTTTGATAGCATGTTTGTAAGCAACTCCTAGTGAAGAAATATCCAGAAATCCATCTTTGTTTGGATGTACATATGTAGGCCGTTGCGGTACTTCAAAACTGGGTGTCACTTAGAATCTCTTATACCCAGCTTTGAGTGCAAGGTATGGAAGATATGGGTGTACTCTTGCATCATCTGGTCTCTCGCCTAGCACATAGTTGTCCATCTCATTTAGTGGTCATCATAGTTCCCAACAAGGTATAATTCCTCCTTGACGGCTTCAAAAAAATCCACCCAAGTGGGTTATGTCCTAATTGTAGTAGACTCATCTCCATCGTGTCTCTTTGGGTAACTTTCCCACCAATATTTGGCATGGGAAAGGGCCTTAAGGAGTGAAAAAGTGATATTTTTTATGTTTGAAAATTTTGGACCAGAGTAATAACTCTCTAATAGATTTAACCATTTCTCGAAAGCATTTTCATTTATGCTTCCCTCAAATATTAAAGGAATGACAAAGTTAACTTTTACCTTGAAGGGTGCCACACCTTCGAAATGGTTTATTTTTTAAGGTGTCTCAGTCGTCGTTGGCAATTATCGAAGGATTTGGGAGAAATTTTCCATCATCTCGTTCCTTTGTTGCATGAGAGCTACCTCTAGAAACAACTTAATGGGATATCCTACTCTATCATCTCTCTTTTAATACACCATGGGAGGCCACTTGGGTTGGTGAGAGTGGTCTTCCCTGAGTGAAATTAGTTCGAGACCCAACTCTTCGTACCTTGACCTCATTGGGGACATGCACTGAGAAACAACAAAGAGCAAATTTCTCTGATACCATTGATCTAGATTGTATAGCGAATGAAATAAAAGTTAGGAATATGAATGGAAACACAGGCATAGAAATACTGTAGGGAGCATAGTAATATAGTGAGAATCAAATTCTATTAATAAATGAAATAAGAAAATACTGTGAAATGCAAAGCAATACAAACTAGCTAGAATAGTGGTAGCTTATCTTTGAAGAGAGAGGTGTTGGCTATGTTCATTCACAAGAAAGCATTACAAGAGGCCCAAATGGTATTTTAACATAAATCACTAACCCCTAGGAGGAAAAAACCCTAAATATCCAAAACCTTAACCCTAGGAGATGAGGCGCTAAAAGGATTGCAGGCCCTGAGGTGGCTAGTTGATATGTCAACTTCCCAAGGGTACAACTTTTGCATATAATCTCTGTTTGGGGTGCATGGTAACTCGTTGGAAATATCGAAATAAGAAGTGCAATTCTTGGCAATCTTGGAAATGTCATTGTACGCCCAAGCCCACTAATGGTCCAAAAACATCCTTTGATGCCTCAAAACAGCCCCGAAAGTTTAGTACCTTTCAAACTATATATAGAAAAAAATGCCAATGTGGAGAACCATGTTGAGTTAATGGAAGAGATGGGTGGGCACCGATGTCCACCTAGATCAAAACTATTCCACTCCTTTACAATTTGTGATTATTCTTTCTAGCTTGGTTTCTTGGTCCCTAAAAAGTTGGAGCATATATGGATGGTGGAACCATATCTTTTATACCCTCTTCCAAGCCTCTCCAAGAAAATTTGAGTGGATTTCCATACACTCCTTTTCCAACTACCCTTTCCTCCATGGGAATGATTTATTTTAYGATCCCTCTTGCCTTGACAAAGATGGTTTGAGCTAAACTTGTGCTAGCTTCTTTTCCAACTTGTGCTAGCTTCTTGTCCACCAAATCCTAGGCCTTTATGATTGGGCCTTTGTTGAGTTAAAATGGGGATCAAAATCCCTTGGCCTTCCTTTCCTAACCCTTGGCCATCTTAGCCCATTTTCCTCATGAGCTTGGAATTAATGCCTCTAGTGTTCTTTTCAAAGTCATCAAAGGTTTCTCTAGGAAGTATCTTGGAAGGTAAGTATAGTAGGCTTGACGTGATCATGGTTCTGGCTTCCACAATGGAAATTAAAGAGCCTTTCTTGGTCTCTTGGAAAACTATGTCTAGCTCCTTCAAGGCCTTTTCCTTCACTACCAAGTCCTAGTGTAATTGAATATTCACTTTGGTGAACCTGTCCTCTTTCCAATTATCTAGTTGAGTGAGTTTCTCTCGCAATTGCAAGACCTACAATCTACTCCAATCTAATTCTGCCCTCATGGTGATGGAGTCCAGACACTTGGAAAGCTCATTTTCTAGCTCATATGTTCTCTACCTCCAATACCAACTTCCCTCTTGGATATGTATGTTGAAGTCTCTCAACTCTTCCATATTCTCCCTCTTTGGGGCTTTTCCCATGGAAATTTCCTCAAGGTCTCTAACAAACCTACTCAGATAGCATATGGTGTGTAAATGGTTCACTTATGACCCGTCCATTTAATTAATACAAACACTTTTGTGGAAAATAAGTCTTGGTCTCTTGTCTTTGGTCTCATGATGATGCAAAGATCTTGATTCCTCATAACTAACTCAAATGCTTCTATTTGTGAGGTAACTAGCACACACCCAACTGAAAATGCAATAGCATTAAGGATGTTGGGGTTAAGAGGAATTCTCTACTCTATGGTCATGCTACATAGAAGGAACACCCAATAGTAAATGAAAACACGGTGCAATAGTTCATAGGTGAGTTGCTCTTAAGTTAAAAAAGGAGAAGAATGTTTCAATGGCTTCGAAAGGCAAGATGCTTTATTTCCATTTTATGGTCAACCCACACAGCATGCCATCAAATAATTCACAAATGGATTCCCACTATTTATTTATTCAATTGTGTAAACTCAATTACTTCTCCAACAACATTCAAATGGACTATGAAGGGGTTGTAGTGTAATAGCCATTGATTTAGACATTGCATGTTGAGAGAATAGAAATATTGCATTGAAGGTATTAAACCAAAAAAATAAAAAAATAAAAAAAAGATAGCTACACGTTGAGGCTCCACACTGGACAACAAAATTGGGTCATATGATTTGGTTGGTAGGTTTTAGATAGAGAATACAACCCATAAAATGCCCAACAACTTGAGGAGGGAAAGATTTATTGAGTTATGAAGTAATAGGAATAGAAATAAACTAAAAAATTGCAAAAGCCATATTCATCCAACCATTGATCTCATTCCCAAGCTTGGATGGTTAATTTGGTCGATTTTTCTATTAAGACTAACTATATTATGTGTCAGGATTGATTCTAAAAAGAAAGAATATATCATATTACTATAAAATTGATTTTTTGATTGAGAGTTAGCATAAACCCATTAAACACCACTAAACGTAGCAATTCCCTCATACAAAGATCCCACAACAACCTAAAAAAATTCATATCACGGAGAGATTATTCACCTTGAAAACTCAATATTTAATGGAGATTTTTTTAAGCTTAGGAGATATATACAGAGGGGTGAGATATACACAGATTTTGTGTATTTTTAGTAACTAAAATTACAAAATTGTACATGGCCATGGCTCAGAGGCACCTTCGCTCATCGTCGACAAGCTCCTTAACTCTTTTATCCATTGATCTTCAAACAGGTTGCCCTCTTTGAGCTCTCATTTTTTCTACTTTGTGTTGGAAATATTTTTCTCATTGATGTCAAATATAGGGGGGAACTATAGATGTCCAAGATAAATGTTGCAAGATGGAGATTTTTGGAAATATTTTTTTCGGATTTTTTATGCTCAATTTGGATACCCTATTTTTGAAGAAATTTTTACCCTAGATAAGTAGCTCAAATGGGAGCATAAGTTATATAGTTGGAAATATCATTTTGAGACCTTTCCAATGGTATATGGCATTTCCTCTAACTCCTTAAGAATGAGGAGATTATGAATTTTTTCGTCCGAAAACCCAGCCAGAAAATTTAGTTCGGCCCAACCAGTTTTTACAGATCGGCCCTAAAAGTGAGGACATAAATTCTATAAATACAGGATAGATGTGCACATTTGTAGAGAATCCAAAAAAGATATCAAGTCTGAGGTGTGCATAAGAGATATGATATGTGTTAAAGGAGTTGGGGTGTCTTTTTGGGATCTAAAGGTGTACAGGAGAAGTCTGAGGGATTTTCTTGGGTTTTTCCTTGTTCTTAAGATGCACTATGAAGGACTGAATGTATGTGATGTAGCAAAGTGTGTTGTTTTGAGGTTGTGATGTTTCATTTTGAGATAACATTATGAGAATGATGTCATGAGGCTTGTTAGGGAATGAAGGCTAAATGTGACTAGGGTTTGAAGCTATGTCTGAAGTATGAAGCATGCAGGTGAAGTCAAAAGTACTATGTGTGAAGATCTCGGATTGGTGTTTATATAGGTCTAACTGAGTAGGTACTCAGCTAAGGATATTGGTGTCTCCAGTAGGTTGGTTCCTACACAATATCTTGTTGAGTTGGTGCTTAACTGAAGAGATTGGTGTCTCTATTAGGTTTGTGCCTACAGGTGATACTAAGTTGGTGCTTGGTCGAGGGGATTAGTGTCTCTAGTAGGTTGGTGCCTACAAATATTGTAATAGTAGGTTGGTGCCTACATGAATTTATAAACATAATTTTTATGGTTTACTCCCGATTGAGTTTCCATGTTAAACTTTATGCATTGTGATTTGATTTTATATGTAATTATTTTTTCTCGACTAATGAATGATTGATGAATCATGAAATAAAGTAAAAAGTATCTTATACTGATTCACCCCATCCCCCCTCTCAGTATAAGCATAAGTTCAACATTTTCGTCCAAAGTTCTCCTTGCATCTCCCTTGTTTTTTTCTTCACTACAATGTTCATCTTTTTAAGGGGATGATTTTTGAAGGCCAACCATCACAATGGCTCGTTTCCACTTCCAAATTTGCCAAAAAAATACATCCTTATTACAAAATTTACAAGAGGCTTGACAAGGATCTAATTTGGATCAAAGTTTCCAGTTCCCTACTAATTTGCTACAACTTCTTACCAAGGGAAGGGGTTGTGTAACACTACTAGTTGTGGTTGGGTTGTAAACAATTGTTCCAGGTTCCCTATGCCTTATTGGGAGATAGGACCTTAATCGGACATGGCTTCCTTCATTCATTTATACTCTACAATCTGGGGAAATGGTGAGTGTAATGGCCAAACTCACCACATAGTGCACAAGGGAAGTTAGTTCAAATATCATTGTTCTTCCCTTGTTTATGCTAGTTATTATTTTTGTTACCAATGTTTTGGTTCTAGTTCCCAACATTAGCATTTACCCTAGTATTGTTGTTCTAGTTCAAGGGATTTCCCCTTGTCCCTGGTTGGCCTTGTATTTGTTCTTCCCTTTCATCTTCCTATTGTTTTATTGGGTGGAAAGATTAACCAGATTTTACTATTGAAATGCTTGATCCTATTGAGCTAGTAAAGGTTAAATGAAATTTATGTCGATGTGTTATTAAGCCTCTGGTGGCACAACAATAGCTTGTGGGAAACCATGGAATGGGTAGTACTAGTGATTATGTGCAGGATTCCCATATTGGTTTTGTGATGTAGAAGTGATTCCATTACATTTTTTACTATTGTATGAGGAACCATGCATATGTGGGGTAGCATGCATGCTTTGAGGGGGCATACTAGTCCCTAGATGTGTTGGGTTGTTCCCTCCCTACATTTGGGGAGGATCATTGACTGAAGTATTGTTGGATGCATGTGATGTTCCAACAATATTCTGATACGTGGGGGCTCCACCATAGTGGTTCCCATAGTGGTTTGTGCCATATCAGGGTGGGGGTCTATAACATTGGTTGAAGTGAGTCATGGACCCAATCAACCCATCCATAGAATGTGATGTTCCTATTTTTTCTCGCTCAAATGGTTGAGGATGAGAGGTTTCAGGGAGGTGTCATGCTTTGAGGGGGCATACTAGTCCCTAGATGTGTTGGGTTGTTCCCTCCCTACATTTGGGGAGGATAGTTTTGTGAAGTACTCTTGGATGCATGTGATGTTCCAACAATATTTTGATATGTGGGGTCTCCACCATAATGGTTCCCATAGTGGTCGGTGCCATATCAGGGTGGGGGTCTATAAGGTTGGTTGAAGTGAGTCATGGACCCAATCAACCCATCCATAGAATGTGATGTCCCTATTTTTCTTGCTCAAATGGTTGAGGATGATAGGTGTCAGGAAGGACAATGTAAAGATACCCAAATTGAGCATAGATCAAGTCAAAGTGGTGGGATTCAAGGATGGTCGTATCTTCAAACTAAGGCATGACCATGGCCATGTCTTTGGAAATCAGAGGTAAAAGGGATTTTAAGAACCAACCCAAGAGGATCTTGTCATTAACCTTGATTTTGCATAAATTGTGCCATTGTTGCCACTCATAGATATGATCCACGATACATGTGGAAGTGGTTTGCTGGAAATTAGTAAGAATTTCCTGGCTCGTGTTGTGATGAACTAGCAACTAGAAAAAGGTCAAGAATGCATTTATGAGAGATATGAAATTAGCATGTGATCCTATTGTTTCGTTGATGTACCATTTGGTCGATCGTCCAGTCAAATTTATCCAGACCAATTGTAACCAAACATAAATCATCTGTGATATTGTTGGATGAGCACCATAGATGAAACGTCATGATATGGTACACTTAGCCTTCACCCATCTTCCCCTCAAATTTTGAAATATCCGAGAGTAGTTTGGTTGTCATTCGAGGCCATGTTGTGTCATGCAGAATGTGATCATTGGTGACCTTCGTAAAATCTTGAAGATTGAGCAAATCCATATACAGAAGATTAGTTATATGTGGGAGTGGTGGTGGAACACCCGCCAATGGAACTGACTAATGGGATTTGGTTCTTGATGAAAAATCACCTCCAAGATGTAACACACCCACAGCGAGGCGTAAAAATTTTGCGCTTCTTAAGAGAATCAATGTCCTCATTCGGGGCTTCTACTCCATTCTGCTCTTCCAGGGCTCCCCAGCCACGGCCTCCATGTTCCGAACCGAACTCAAAACTGGAAGATATCCTCTTCTAAGTCCTTTGGGTTCTTCCATTCCCCTTATACTTGCATATGATCGTGAGCTACGAAACGACGCCAAAACAACAGGCGCCAAGACAACCACCGCACGAATTCCCTCGGAATGGAAATTCTCCTAAGTTCACAATCTGATGCCACGTGTCCTTGGGGATTTCAATGGTCGTGACTCACTTCTGGACTTCAGCGTTTGGGAGTCCCGGACGCTCATACAACCTTTCCTCCCAAAGTACTCTGTACCTGGAGTTCTAGATCAAGCGCCACATGTCCTTCCAGATCAACGATCCTGGTTTACTTCAGCACTTCGGCGTTCAGGTGATCCGAACATTCCAACAATCCTTTCTCCTAGAGTACTTTCTTCCGGAGTCAAGGATCGTGCGCCGCACATCTTTCTCGATCAACAGTCATGGTTTACTTCGGAACTTTAGTGTTCAGGTCATCCGAACGTTCCAACAATTCGTTCTCCCGTAGTACTATCTTCCGGAGTCGAGGATCGTGCGCCACACATCCTTCCTGATCAACGGTCAACGCTTACTTCAGGACTTCAGTCGAGAGTTTCTACCTATCCACACTCACTTTCTCCTGAAATGCTTTCACCTGAAGTTAACAATCTATCGACGCGTGTCTCCCACAAATCGCCGACTACAAATCACTTCGGTTATTCGGGCTTCGAGAGTTTCGAACACTCCATAGCCTTTCTCCTTCGAAGTACTTCGTATCCGGAGTTATAGATCTAGCGAAATGCATCTTTCCCGATCGACGACTGTAATCTAGTTTGGGACTTCGGTGTTTAGGAGTCCTTACTCGCGTAACCCCACTTTCCTCCAAAGTGGGTATCTCCCGAAATGGAAGATCTGCTGACACATGTCCTCAGCTGACGGACAACTCAGATGAACTCTGGCTCTCCGGCCTTCGGGATTTATTTTTCAACACATCCCCTTTTCTCCCAGAGTGATTTCACCTAAAGTCGACGGATTTCCGCAACGTATCCTCTCCCTCAGATCGATGGTATAGACAGACTCCGTCGCTCCGCGGATTTCCAAGGGAAACTCATGGTTAACTGTCTCTTAATACCCCAGTGTGTGCCACTATGAGCAAGACACCTGTCATCATTGTCACTTGACACATGGGTCCCCACGTACTCTCGACGTAATCCCCATATTCCCTCGATCGAATGGTCGAGAGGGGTCCCGAAGGATCCATAGATCCACGGTCCACATTACTTCGCTACTTCGTTCTTCGGGAGTTTTAGCATTACTAAGCCTATATTCCCCCGAAGCGGTCAACGCTAGATTAACATCCTTAGATATAAGGCCCAGATTAACTTCGGGACTTCGGGTCTTCAGGGATTTCGACCTCCCTCATGGCGAACTCGCTCAATTCGCCGAACTCGCAAAGTCCAAAGGACTCAAGGGGTTAACTCCCACGCTCTTTCCCGTATCCAACGGTCACGACAGACCTTGGCTCTTCCCGAATAGATCTCGCTCGTTCATCTTCCAAACAAGGTAACCTTCCCTTTTGATACTTTAGCCTCGTTATTCTTCCTCAGCTTTGTTAGCTCTTAAAGGCTTAAGAGATTTGCGCTCTTTCTCTTGAACTTAACACTTAGAAGGGTCTTCTACACACCGCTTGCATTCTTCATCAAGTCTAGAACCAAAGTGGTTCTTGGTCTCTTCTTGCCTTGCAGAGAGCCTGCTACACCACCTCTCCTGAGCTTAACAGACTTCGTCCTCCAAGGGACTCAGAACGATTAGGAGGGTCAACATGTGTACATGAGACGGTGCCCAAAGTCAACGAACTCACAGTTCGTGACTCTAGCTTAAGCCACCACAGGACACAAGCATTTATGAGTATAAAACAGGAAATTCGGTACTTACTTAAATACATAATTTAAACAAGAATAAAGAGGTACAGTATAACCATTAAGCAAACATGCACATCTTTGGGTCATTCACATTATATCTAACTTTAATTTGCAGTACCACTTAAATACACAAGACATGTGATTACTTATCTATTACAGGTGGTAGCCAACTAACTGACTGTGGGTGTTCGTCCTTCCACCTAACCATAGGCTCAGAGGCATTCATTCTTATCACTCTAGCCACCCCCATGCCAAGCCATGATATCACCAGGGAACTCTCGCAGTTCTCAAGGGTTCTTTCTCTGTTTCAGCTTCTGCTCGGGTTCTGTTCTCTACAACTTTCAGAGATTTCTTTCTCTGTTATGGCCCTGGGCAAGGTTTATCAGATTCTCACTCAGCATTAAGATCGCGGCCTTATGTTCATCATTCACTGGAGAGCTCCATGCATCTCCCTTATGAGCTTACGCTCTCGTATGGTGTCTCCTCTCTGGTTGTCCATGTGTATGTATCTTACCTTCCTTCTTTAGGAAGGTTTTCGACCTATCATGTTCCTTCTGTCAAAAGGAAGCTTAGGTCTACAGGTCTCTGTGGTACTTCGGGCTGACATTCTACAGCTAGATCATGCTTCCATTCATGGGGGTGGTTGATAATTCAACCACCGGTCCTTTCTTTGTTAACCGGTTTCTCCCATTGGGATCCAAAGGAGGTTTATCATCCTCATCAAGGTAAATTTGGGGTTATTTGATATAATGAACCCTCCCTTATAGTTTTCACATTCTTCCTCTAGTGATATCATGGCCAGAACTTTCAAGGCTTCACCCCCACAGTCAGTTATTGGAAACCCAAAGAATAATACATTTACATTGTCTACATGCCTTAGCATGGTAATCCTATTTTATGATTAAGTTACAAACTGGGGGAAACAGGGGTGTTACAATTCCCTCCCCCTTAAAGGAACACCGTCCTCAATGTTCTTTCTCAAAAACACATGTCACGCCTTTCTCATTCAGCTGTTTCAGAAATCTTGACCCTTCTTTCTCGGTCAGGTCCTTTTTCAGACCCTTAATCTTTGTCACCTGCTTTCATTAATTCTTGGACAACAAGCACATTAATCATAGTCTCATATGATAACATTGTATAAAAAATTCTAGGAACAATTTTCTAATCTTAGCACAATAATTATCAGTGCAGTTTGTGGATTTGTATCCACATGGTTGTCTTGTTAGCCAGGCTCATTGTTTTTCCTTGACATACCCATTGTGTGTATGATCCCATTAGTCTACAAGAACTATCAAGGTCTCCTCTTCCTTGCATTCACTTACCCTCCAGGCCTAGGCTCAGGCATCCCCTTCACTGCTATACAGTCCCTCGGGTGATCCATCTTGCCTTGCCAAGGTTTTCTCGCACAAGAAGAACTACCCATCATGTGCATGATCCCAATAGTTTACAAGAACTATCATGGTCTCCTCTTCCTTGCAGTCACTCACCCTCTAGGCCCAGGCTCAGGAATCCCCTTCACTGCTATACAGTCCCTCGGGTGATCCATCTTGCCTTGCTAAGGTTTTCTCGCACAGGAAGAATTCCAGAGACTTTATCGAACCTTATAGTCGAGGCGTCCCTCAGACTTGCTCTACCGAGGCATCCCTCCAGCTTGTGTTATCTCAACACAATATATTTTAGGTGATCATGGCATACCACGGGGTTCTCATGGCTCAATAGTAGCCATTTTTCATCATTTGTCCTTTCTAGACAAATCTTTTCTTCTCACCCGTATCACAGGCATACAGAAATTCATGAGACATCATCATAAATTTTAATTCAAAAAAATTCTTGTAAATCTGTCACCTACAGATTTCCAAATTTCATATTTGTTCCGCACAGGAACCAGATTCATAATTACGGGACTTTCCTTCCCATAGCGGTTTGGCTCAGCAGGTAATTGGTCTTCCTTATGGGCTTGCAACGCTTCCATATCCAAGACCCCTTTGCTTCCTACACTTTCAACTTCAATTAGCCAAACAAATTGTTAGTTTCCCATGCACGTATATTTTATTACACCTTTATAACGTTGTCACAAACAATTTCAGAATTGTGCATACTAACAATCAAATTTACTTTCTCAAAAAGGAAATAACATTCCTTGTAGTTTGGCTCAGCAAGAAATTGGTCTTCCTTATGGGCTTACAACACTGCCATATCCATGACCCTTTTCTCCCCGCAATTCATTCTTTACACAACCAAACATATTGTTAGTCTCTCATGCATCCATGTATATATATATATATATATCTATATTCAAAACCATGCATATTAACAATTCATCACATCTATATAAACATGAAAAGGGAATCGTGTTCCTTGCCTATACCTCATTTCAACATACCAAACCTTTCAAAACGTAATTCAACATTTCAAAGGATTTAACAAATGTTCCAGTATTCATGGCCACATTCATACCCAATGCACTCTTGCATTGATTTCAAGTTTGTCACACTTTATGACAGGTTCTTGGCCATGGTGTGTTGGAATTTAACCAACTTCTTCACCACATGGATTATTCATTTTCAATCACTCTCACAGTAGGACCATGTTTCCTGCTATAGGTCGATCACGATCCCAAATCAGTACACATGAAACTCAAAAGTTTCACATGAATGCCTTTAAGCATTCTTCCTTCATTAATAACCAAGGTGCCAACACTTATGGCCACCTAATTTGTTTGCCTTCAATGCTTACATAATGTAAGTAAAACATTGGAAGGTCCTCCTTCCTTACTGAAAATTCCATTGTCTTCCCTCTTATGCAACATGCATTCCCTCAATGCATTCCATGAAACATGCTAACTATGAGCACCTTTATTCCCATTGAGCCAGTCTCTGTGACCACAATCTAATGTAGAGTGCTAAACTATACCTTCCTTGACTGGCCCTGAGGACTCCGTTTTTATCTCCATGTGATCGAGAGATGTGACCTTAGCTCTATTATTTTCAGGTGCTACCCTTTCATCTCCCGTGCTCGGGTGCTATGATCCTGGATAAACCCCTTGTCTGCAATTCGACGGTGAAGATCCGTCCTCGCCTGGATCCAATGGCTGCAAGTGATTGTGTAACCTCAACTAGCTCGTGGTTTAATTCTCCTTCCGATCTCCACAATGGATACAGGTCGTCCAATCTTCGATCGGACCCCAAACTCAAAACAAAACTATATTGAGTTTAATTTACGGGTACAAGTCCTGACATTAATCCGCGTGCATATGCCTTCCCCAAAATGAATACGGGTCATCGATCTTATCCCCAGATCGATTCCAAATACAACAATCCTGGCATAGAAGTATTTGACCGAGAATTTAGACTGAGAGCAGAGCCTTGATTTTCCAAATTCAACCATAGAACCCAATCATTGTACGAGTTTACGTGGCATTAACGAGTGGGTTCCTTGTAGGTCCACCCACCGATCGTTCACATATCAACAGTTCATAGTGATTGCAGAATCCCCAATGTGCTTTCTCTTTATCGGAGAGTTCAATCTCCATAATCTGAAAAGTGCTCGCCCAACTCTTTTAATCGTGGTCGTTGATCATCCACCCCGACGAGATCAACGATGTTGGTTGATTGCGGGCCATGAACTAGTGCGCCCGTTAATTCTGCCTTCGCACTCCACAATAAATATGAGTTGTCTGATCTACGATCGGACCCAAACTCAAAACAAAACTACATTGAATTTAAATTACGAGCACAAGCTTCGTTGTTAACCCGTGTGCCCATTCGATCTCCGCAATGAATATAGGTCGTCTATCTTATCGAATGACTGGGGTTTGATTCGTTCACTCCAGTGGATCTTGAAATCGATCTGATGACTGAGATCGGTTTCCTTCTGATGAACGGATCGTGTTCACTTCCTCTGTCAGGTTCTTGATTAACCTGATTCGATCTGGGTTTTCTTTTGTGATCCTCACGATTTCGATTTGTAGTTGATCGAAGGGATTTCTACAATCTCTTAGTAAAGGTTTTTGACCTTTTGAGTCAACGGAGATCATTTGGTTCAAATGTTGTTGCATCATACAATTAGTCTTCATTGCCAGAGGTTCACACCTCCAACATTCGGGTTCTTCTTCCTGAATCATACCCTACTTGGGTATCCATGGCATACAACTGCCCTTTCAAAATTTTGTGAATAACATGAGACAATAAATAATTCAGAAGGGCTTTTCACCTGAATCTTTTCATACCTTGAGCCACATAATCATGAACATTTTTATACCTGTTCTTGGCTACTAGCACCCTCTTTCTGATTTTTTTACCTCATCAGCAGTGATTTAGGGGGATTCTTACAATCCTGTCAACAATCTTTCGACCACAGCCTTCCCATGGTCATCCTCTACTCGAGGTTTCCCATTATTGGTAAATGTCTTCCTCAACAGTTCCAATTCCTTTCTACACACAACATGCATCATTAGTTGTAATATCAATTAAAATCCATGTATCATAACATTCGAATCCATAAGACTTCTTCAAAATTCCTAGCATATCTTTATGCACTTCATCACATTATCTTCAAGGGTTTCCATGAGTGCAATACAAACAGTTCTCAATTGTTTCTGCAGTAATACAATCATCATCACTATGGTGTTAAGACATTTACTTTTATTAGCAAATCATCTTTCTCATTCTAGAGGAAACATAATAACATAGTAAGAAAGGAGTTAGGGGCTCTCCCCTTTTTCCACTTCTTGGCTTTTTGCAATTTATTCCAGGTCAGGATCTCCCTACTCTTTCCCTTGAGTAGCCTTGGTTAGGCCTCACTCTAACCCTTTTGGATACAACAGCATGCTTAGTAGAAAGATTTTTCTTCATAGTGGGCATGAACTTGTGCATCCTACACATTATTATTTGGTTCTCAGAGTGGTTAAGTTGTTAGTCTTCCACCTACACATTTTATTTTAAGAATGTAATCTAGGATTCTTATATAGGTAGGATTTGCAGCCCATTGCCCAACCTTCAGAAGTCATTAGGGTTGTGACTCTGTTCTTTTGACAGAGTCCTTACACAGTTTCTTCACAGGGAACTCCTTCAGCATGCAACTTCCTTATTGCACGTCCATCACTATTTGTGATGGACTCAGCCTTGAGTTAGCTTTAGTCGTTTACCAAATATTCCTTAAGGAATATAAACATGCATCTTTGTCATGTACCCAAATTATGTATCCATACATACTCTGGTTTTTGTTAACTTACATCCATGATGTACTTAATCATATTCATAATCCTAAGTCTGCATGTAGTTTTCATAGGTATATCTCACAGCCCACATGCATCTTTACTTTTAATATCAGTCAACTCAGGATTGTTCACAATCCTTCTCACGTGATTCTCAAAGGCATAATCATTTTCCTCTTATTATGACAACAGAGCAGCTTTGCTCATTCACCCTTTTATCTAATTATATTAGTATTCCCTGAGGAAATGGAATACATTTCCCTCGGGCTATTATTTGGAACATAACTTTCATGACTCTTCAGAATGGAATCATCCATGCATCCATAGTATTCATTTAATCTAGACAAGAGCAATTCTTGCTTTATATTTCACTCATCAGGGCAACCATATCGTGTCTATAACTATACTCTTACATCATACATGTGCATCACTTGCACATTTAATATCATTCATACCTAACTGTTATTAATATCGGGCTTCATGTTAAGAAGCTCCACAATGCATTAAACCCATGCACTCAAGCATAATTAAACACAGTTAATTATTCATCATGCTAGCTTATTGCTTGCACCTTTTCCATATCATTCACACACATGGACATATCAGGCTTCCAAATCCTCCTCCCAGGGATCTTCCAATCATTCTTATGACAAGCCTCATCAGGATACTCAATACTGAGCTTCCCTCTCAGTTGAGGGCTTGCAGCCATATTATTCTTTTAAGTATGTATACACATAGACATAGGTGCATCTCTTGCACCCCTTTTACATTGATATTTTAGTTTCAACATTAGTGTTCTTTATTGAGAGGTTACGATCATTCATATGACTAGTCTTACAGTCATAATTCATACGGATGTTACCCTCTCTTTATGGGAACAACCAACAAGGGTCACTCTTGGGAATTAGCAACAGTCCCAAAGGACTCCTCTTTATCTTGCTTAAATAGATTATCCTTGTTGTCAATTTTAATCATTATAGGTCAAGTAATCTGACCCTACATATTTTCATCAGTCCTCTTGGTCATGAGAAGTTATATACTCAGGGTTTAGTCTTTTAATAATGCAGTAATTATAACTTTCTAAGGATCCTACTAGTCCTTACCATATTTCCTTAATCATGAAGGAATTCTTCATGAGGATCTTAATCCTTACATAACCAGCCATCTCAATTGCAAGAGACTCTCCCTGCTTTAGTAGGTAGACATTGGCACACAATAACAGCACAACTCAGTTCATGTCTTTTGTCTGGCTCGTGCATATTCATAACATAATTTCTTCCACCTCTATCATTCACATTCAGGTCTTATCAGTAATATTGATCAGCACATCCCTACTCCTATAAGAGTAGTTATCACTTTGACAAAGGGACAATATAATTCCTTTGCTGGAATTCTGTAGGAATTCTCAAATTACAGTTTCATTTTGCAATCCTTCTCCTTAAGGAGTTGATGCAGATACTAAACCTTCTTCAACAGGTAGAATTACCTTTCAACAGGCATCATATTAACCTTAGTGAACATAATCTCATGATTGTTCTTCGGCCCATCCATACCTGTGTCTGAATCATGCCCTGCTAGATAGGGTAGGGTAGTATGCCCTCTCCTTTAAATTTTTCTAAGAAATAAAATCACTTGACTCTTTCATGAGCCCAAGAAAGCCAAGTGTTGTAGCCATGCTCTGATACCAATTTGTAACACACCCATGGCGGGGCGTAAAAATTTCATGCTTCTTAAGAGAATCGATGTCCTCATTCGGAGCTTCTACTGCATTCTGCTCTTCCAGGGCTCCCCAGCCACGACCTCCATGCTCTGAACTGAACTCAGAACTGGAATATATCCTCTTCTAAGTCCTTCGGGTTCTTCCATTCCCCTTATACTTGCATATGACTGTGAGCTGCGACCCGACGCGAAAACAATAGGTGCCAAGACAACCACCGCACGAATTCCCCCGGAATAGCAATTCTCCTAAGTTCACAATCCGACGCTGCGTGTCCTTGGGGATTTCGACGGTCCCGATTCACTTCGGGACTTCAGTGTTTAGGAGTCCCAGACACTCACACAACCTTTCCTCCCAAAGTACTCCGTACCCAGAGTTCTAGATCAAACGCCACGCATCCTTCCAGATCAACGATCCTGGTTTACTTCGGGACTTCAACGTTCGGGTGATTCGAACGTTCCAACAATCCGTTCTCTTGAAGTACTTTCTTTCGGAGTCAAGGATCGTGTGCCATGCGTCCTTCCCGATCAACGGTCATGGTTTACTTCAGGACTTCAGTGTTCAGGTGATCTGAACGTTCCAACAATCCATTCTCTCAAATTACTTTCTTCCGGAGTCGAGGATCGTACGCCACGCGTCCTTCCCAATCAACAGTCATGGTTTACTTCAGGACTTCAGTGTTCAGGAGTTTCTACCTCTCCACACTCGCTTTCTCCCTAAATGCTTTCACCCGAATTTAACGATCTATCGACGCGTGTCTCCCACAAATCGACGACTACAAATCACTTCGGTTATTCGGGCTTCGGGAGTTTCGAACACTCCAACGCCTTTCTCCTCTGAAGTACTTCGTATCTGAAGTTATAGATCGAGTGCCACACATCTTTCTTGATCGATGACTGTAATCTACTTCGGGACTTTGGCATTTGGGAGTACTTACTCGCGTAACCCAACTTTCCTCCGAAGTGGCTATCTCCCTAAATGGAAGATCTATCGACACCTGTCCTCAGCTGACGGACGGCTTAGATGAACTCCAGCTCTCCGGCCTTCGGGAGTTCTTGTTCAACACATCCCCTTTTCTCCCGGAGTGATTTCACCCGAATTCGATGGATTTCCACCACGTATCCTCTCCCTCAGATCGACGATACAGACGGACTTCGTCGCTCCGCGGATTTCCAAGGGAAACTCACGGTTAACCGTCTCTTAATAACCCAGTGTGTGCCACTTTGAGTGGGACACCTGGCATCGCTGTCACTCGACACATGGGTCCCCATGTACTCTCGATGTAATCCCCATATTCCCTTGATCGAAAGGTCAATATGGGTCCCGAAGGATCCATAGATCCATGGTCCACATTACTTCACTACTTCGTTCTTCAGGAGTTTTGGCATTACTAAGCCTTTATTCTCCCGAAGTGGTCAACGATGGACTGACTACCTCATGGATCTGATGGTCGGGATGGCTCCCGGACATCCTCAGATCTAAGGCCCGGATTAACTTCGGGATTTCGGGTCTTCGGGGATTTCTACCTCCCTCACGACGAACTCGCTCAATTCGCCGAACTCGCGAAGTCCAAAGGACTCAAGGGGTTAACTCCCGCACTCTTTCCCATATCCAACGGTCATGACAGACCTTGGCTCTTCCTGAATAGATCTCGTTCGTTCATTTTCCAAACAAGGGAACCTTCCCTTTCGATACTTCAGCCTCGTTATTCTTCCTCAACTTTGTTAGCTCTGAAAGGCTTAAGAACTTTGCACTCTTTCTCCTAAACTTAACACTTAGAAGGGTCTTCTGCACACCCCTTCTCTCCTTCATCAAGTCTAGAACCTAAGTGGTTCTCGCTCTCTGCTTGCCTCGCAGAGAGACTATGTGTATATGCACCACCTCTCCTAAGCTTAACAGACTTCGTCCTCCATGGGACTCAGAACGATTAGGAGGGTCGACATGCGTACATGAGACGGTGCCCAAGGTCAACGAACTCACAGTTTGTGACTCTAGCATAAGCCACCACAGGACGCAAGCATTTACGAGTATAAAACAAGAAATTTGGTACTTACTTAAATACATAATTTAAACAAGAATAAAGAGATACAGTATAACCATTAAGCAAACATGCACATCTCTGGGTCATTCACAGTATATCTAATTTTAATTCGCAGTACCACTTAAATACACAAGATATGTGATTACTTATCTATTACATGTGGTAGCCAACTAACTGACGGTGGGTGTTCATCCTTCCACCTGACCATAGGCTCAGAGGCATTCATTCTTAGCACTCTGGCCACCCCCATGCCAAGCCATGATATCACCAGGGAACTCTCGCATTTCTCAAGGGTTCTTTCTCTGTTTCAGCTTCTGCTCAGGTTCTGTTCTCTACAACTTTCAGAGATTTATTTCTCTGTTATGGCCCTAGGAAAGGTTTATCATATGCTCACTCAGCATCAAGCTCGTGGCCTTCTATTCATCATTCATTGGAGAGCTTCGTGCATCTCCCTTACGAGCTTACGCTCTCGTCTGGTGTCTCCTCTCTGGTTGTCTGTGTGTATGTATCTTACCTTCCTTCTTTAGGAAGGTTTTAGACCTATCATGTTCCTTATGTCAGAAGGAAGCTCGAGTATGTAGGTCTTTGTGGTAATTCGGACTAACATTCTGTAGCTAGACCATGCTTCCATTCATGGGGGTGGTTGATAATTCAACCACCGATCCTTTTTTTGTTAACTGGTTTCTCCCCTTGGAATCTGAAGGAGGTTTATCATCCTCATCAAGGGAAATTTGGGGTTATTTGATATAATGAACCCTCCCTTATAGTTTTCACATTCTTCTTCTAGTGATATCATGGCTAGTACTTTCAAGGCTTCACCCCCATAGTCAGTTATTGGCAACCCAAACAATAATACATTTACATTGTCCAAATGCCTTAGCATGGTAATCCTATTTTATGATTAAGTTACAAACTGGGGGAAACATGGGTGTAACACAAGAGGGTTGTTATGCGTTATTGAGCCTAATAAGGATTATCCATGTACGACTAAGCCTAGCAATGTTGCACTTAAAGGTGAATGCAGAGGGAGTTGTCAAATTGGCAAAGAAGCAAGACCATGACACTTCCCAATACTGGAGGAAAACCTTGCAGGAATTGATAATTGTGAAGTGCCAAAGGATCACCTATGGTTCTTGACTTGCAGTTTATGTATGCACTTTAAGTGGAGGATGCTAACTTGTGTTTTTCTCAAAGCATGTCTTAGTCAAAGAAAAATATGTGAATCAAACTAAAAATGTTTGGACTAATGATGCTACAAATATATGTATTTTATTTTTGAAGCAATATGTATTCTAATAGGATGAATCTTTGCACAAGAGTGAGAAAAATAAAAAGAACATGTCATAAAGACGTAGTGTCCTTCCTCTCAAAATTATATTGGGCCTTCAAAAATTTCTCACCAATGGGGTCTAGAGGCACTGATGAATGATAATGAAGGTATTAAAGAGTCAATTATAGTGAGGGGTATTGGGGCTATGTCTTGATGAAAGTGGGAATACTTCCCAACTACCAACAAAATCTAACTCAAGGGAAAATGCAACCCACAAATGCCAGCTATTTAGAATTCCTAGGTTTTGGCCATTAGGTTAGCTTCTTCAGGTGAGGGAAAGTGACTCTCAACCTCAAAATGAAATCATGGACTAGAGTTGAACAAGAGTTGGGTGGCTCAGGAAGACTCTTGGGTACATCCAGACCTAATATTTTACCCCTTCACAAGTGTTGAGCACTCAACACACCCTCAAAAAATTTTAAAATTATGGGTTACCACTTTGCTTTAATTTCATCCCTATACTTCAACTCTCTCATAGTTATAACTTGTTTCAAGGTTTTCTTTTGTTTTGTCCCTATTTCGGTCAAGTCCCAAGCTTAATATGGATTATCACTAAAAGGGAGAAAGGTCTAGGTAGTTTCGATGCTGAGAAAAGGGGTCCGAGACTTTATATTTTCAAAACTTATAAAAATAAAAAAATATTTTCAATTCTTGACTCCCTCAATGCTCGACAGACACTTGTGGAAATCATCGATGCATTAATCGGGTGTCGAGGACTTCTCTACACAAATCTGTGATAGACTGGCCAATTCGTTGATTGTCAATGTTTGTCAGCTATCAGCGCCTAGCACTGAATGATGCAAAATATCCAAAGATAGGCTAAGTTCCCCGACGTGATCAACAAACCTATCATTTCAATCATGACCACTTGATCTCTACGAGGAGTTAATCCTGACCGTAGATGTTTTAAGCGATAATTTTCATGATCCCAACTCAATGAAATGCCATGTTTGCAATGCCACCTCAACCACAACACCTCTACATAAGCCACGTCACCTATCCACGTAATCCAGGAAGCCAGATCAACCATGTCAGCACGAGCCATGTCATTTTACACGTCAATACATCCCCTTAAATGTATCACGAAGCGTGAAATTCTTAGATAAAAATCTAAGGATTGCACACAAGGATAGAAATAAGCCGACATAGACGACCATTGATCGTCGGTGAGTAATGTGCTAGTTCAAAGAACCCAAGCAGTAGGTCCCTGACCGACGTCGATGTCACATCGGTGGTCAGTTGGGAATGTTCTCAGTGAAATGAGTCTGGGAGAACATCTTGTGCATCGATAGCCAGTAGCATGTAAGCAATGGTAGACCAAAGCCTATAGTCACCCAATTCAACACGCGAACGAATTTGTCGATGACCGATTTTGGAAGAATGAGTTGTGATCTAGACCATTCACTCTACCTCCCACACTTGATCTAGACCGTCCATAATATACAATAGGGATTTTGAAACACCTTGTGTTCTAAGGCTAAACGACCCCCTCGCTGCATATTATTCCATGGGTTTGACCTATCCGGACAGGCCACCTCAATTGAGGGAACATATAAACTTCATGCTACACGATGTGTATTCCACATCAGCATTTTGAAAAATCTCACCACGAAAATTCACATTGGCATAGTCTCCAACCCACACCTTCGGCGGGATCGAGGATCAAACATTAATGTAATTTTTTCGGCCATGAGAAAACACATCTCCGATCCCTGATCTTGGTAATCATTGCACGCCAACTCATCACTATTTGAGATTATCTATAGACTAACTTAATGTCCCCTTTGCACCACTGATTAACATAGCACATTAACTCCAGAGCATGGCACTGACGACGTATTTAATTCCCAAAGATCCGCAAGGATTTTGATGTACTCGACAATGGTGAATTTGGATGGGACTAATGGAAACAAGCTATTAGAATTCAATTTGGTTCTTTTATATTATCATTGTTTTCATAGAGTATTAGAGAGCTTCACATAGCAAGATCTCTTTAAGAACCAAGTGTTGCACTCATTCAAGCTAAATGTTGTCAAGTTTTTTACTGTCATTTTCGAGACTGGTAAGTGCTAAAGGCCCAAAACTCTTATTTTGCTAAGGTATTGTGTTCATTTATAAATCATCTCATTCCTCGCAGTGTTTGATCGATGGAGAATTTAATTATGTTGTTTTATGCATGGACAATGCCTCCTCGACGAACAACAACCCGTCAATCACCAAAGACGTCGAAGGCGAAGAATGTAAAGGTTGGAGAATCAGAAGCCACACCTAAAGTAGAGTCAATGATCAAAATGTCACAGAAGAAACCTCCAACTCCACCACCTCTCTATAGAGACACAGACATGGACACAACATCTAAGGTACCCTTTCCCACCTGGACCGAATTATACAATAAAACTTATAATGATGATTTTCTAGAGTTTTCTCCTCATAGTGATCTAGAAGTAAGGGTTTTGGATGACCACGTCTTTCAAAACATCAATTTTTTGTCGCTACACATGGTGGCATCCAGGACCCCAGTTTTTCCCTATGTGGAAACCTTGAAGTGGATAATTAACCACACCAATGCTGAAAAAAACTTATTAAACGATGTGGATGGGAAACGTGTTGGTGTTTTCCTACCAGTAGATATAAGCAAATATTACAAACTCAGGGAGCCTGAAGTTAATCTTAACACCGACTTTGTGGTCAAATTATATGAACACCACAACACTAGTCAATTGTTGTCATCCTAGTGGAAGGAGGATAGGAAATTTGTGAACAGAGCCTTGGGATGGTACAATATTGTAAACCTTAGAGAACCCTATATGTTCCTAATGGCCCTGATATGTCGGTTATATGGAGAAAAGGATTGCTCCAATTTTTCATAAGCATGGGTGCCCCTAGCATACATAGTAGCTATATCTGGAAGTTTTTTCGACGAGGGTGCTATAATTTCAAAGAAATTGAGTATTAGAGTAAAGCAATCCCATAAACCAAAAGCAGGGGAGGTCCCTTCCTTCTTTATGGCATCCTATCTATTAGACGCATTATGTACTAGGAACATATTTCCAGGACTATACTTAAGCTGGCATATTTAGGAGTTACTTGTCCGTGTCTATTTTAGAATTTTGTGGGAGAGCATGTATAAGAAGTATTATGTTGCGGTTTGTGATGAAGTACTAGCTAGAGTATATTCCATAATTTTCAAGCAAAACTGCCCAAGACTTTCTGATGCATCAAAACAAGTCATCTCTAGGATAGGACATTGGTATATGGAGAAGAAGAGTACTTACCTCGGTATTTTTGGAGCCACCAGGGCCCCACACCTACTGCCAGCTCATGTACCAAACATGATGGTATTGAGGTGGATTTGTTACCAGACTATTTTGCATGGTTTCAATGCCTCCCTGATAAAATATAAAAAAAGAGCCTTTATTCCATACGTTTTCTATGTAGGTTACCACTTTGTAAAATCACCACACAGACTAGGAAAGAAGATCAAAACCAAGTAGAGTACAGGTTTTATACAGACATATACCGGAAACATGACCCCAAAAACTTAGTGGCCCAACATGCTAGTCAAGTAGTGTCTCATTGGCCATATGCACTTTGAAGATGAGTTTTCACCGAAAATGCTCAAGATCGGGAAGAGTTCCTACAAAGGAAAGAGAAAATAGATCTAACATGATTCAAGGCCATGTCAGGAGATGAGAAAATGGAATGGTTAGAACAAACAATGGAGGTTGCTATATAGACATAGAATGAAAATGAAAGCAAGCAGCAAGGAGTGTTGAAGCACAAAGGCTCTTAACATAAGATGAGAGGATGTTTCGTGAGCACGAGAAAACACCTACCATTCAAGTATTAGGGCCACTGAGAATAACTCTAGTAGAGGTACATACAAGAGAAGAAGAACAAACACCACCAACAGAAACTTCACCTGGGGGAAATAATGATTAGCTAGATGCAGAGTAGGTAAAGGTAGAGCAATCAAAGCTTGGATCGACAATTGAAACCTTGATATAGATGCCAGGTAGACGAGTATTGGCACCAGTAATTACGGATTTGATTACGATTTATGATGATGACAGTGTGGATATAGATATCTCGACATTCCCTACTATCAATGAGGCTACTACAAAAGCACATGACACCCAACCACCCCAAGAACTGTAGCCTATGGATGTAACAATAGTCCTAGTTACAACTAAAAATATTGTCACTCTCGTAGAGTAAGGATCACAACCTCAAAGCATAGGGGAAGGTAATCAAGAAGACAAGGAAGAAATACATGGGCCAGAAGATGTCACCTCAGAACGAAAGGAAAATGAAGGTAGGAAAAGTCATGATAAAGAGTCTAGAGAGGCTCAAGAGGAAAACAATGAAAGTAAAAGTGAAGGGTCGAGTCCAGAAGAAAAGACCTCAGATAGAGAAGAGAATGAGGAAAATTCGGATGTTGTAGAGAAATAAGGAGATGACACACTTAGAAGTGAGGAATATGAAGAGCAAGGGGTTGAAAAGGAGATTGAAAGAACTACAATAGAACCTCTAACTTCTGCTCCACCCAAAGGAATGACACCATCCTTAATAACAGTAGCAGAGAGTGTGTCCAGAAGCACCAATGACACCAAGCAAATGAAAGATATGCTTACAAATGCAATGATAGAACCAAATGGTGGGATGGGGCAACATTCTACAACTCTGGACCAAGAGCAAACAACAGGAGGAGAGGAAGAACATGTCAGTAACCGGATACCAACAACTGACAAAGGTAAGGAACCATCCTTAGAGTATTTTCACACTCTAGGAAGTTTAGGAAATATTTTATCATGGGGTGACCAGCGAATCCCAGAGCCATTTGATGGGGTAGTCGATGTCTAGGCTATAGCCTACGACATGAAGAGATATGAAGTGGTCAAAAGAACTAGCAAGAAGAGAATACTGACTTTGGATAGTGCACTAGCAGTGATTAATATAGAGGAAACCTTGTTTGACACCAAGTATTCCAAAGTAAGTGAACTGCTCGGAGATAGGATGGTCATATCTAGTGCCACCATTGACGAGGAAACAAAGGAAAAGCGAGAAGCAGAGTCTATGAGAAGGGAACTTAAGCATCTCAAGCATCATACTGAATACTACCAAGACACCACTCTGGCAATCATTTTCATAAGGGATGAGTTCCAATAAATATACAATCAATTTAAATCAAAAAGGGACATATTTATGGCTCAGTTTGTAATTTATTAGGAAGAGACTTTGTTGGGGCTAATAGCACACAAAGAAATGATGAGATGATCTGAAAGATCCCACAAGGATCTAGTGCATATTGAATACATCAGGGAAATCCAAAAGGATTGGAGTGAAGAGGAGCATGGCATCGAAATGCTTACAGATGACAGCCTAGCAAGATTCCAAAAAGCGACATGGTATTGGACACAGCTAGTGGTAGAACTAGAACAAAATATGCAGGACAGATGGGAAGAATGTCTCAGGGATTGGGAAGGGATAAACCATAAAATGAGAAACATTCAACTCCATGAATTCAATGTGCCTAAAGACTTTGTATACTTCGACGATATAGTCAAGGAGCTTGTGGAGCATGATCAGAAATTTGAAGCCAATATTCTCAAAATTAAAACTTGGGAAAGAGGACAAGTGAGAGAGTTTATCGACGAGCCGATGAGGGCATCGGTACTCTTGTGGTGCTTGAGTTCCAAGATGGACCGATTCAAACATAGGGTGGTGGAAATGAAAGATGAACTCAACGCACCAATGGAGAACCATCGTTTCCCTTACCTCCATACTTGTGAAGACCTTTTTATCCAGTGGTCCGAGTACGACAAAGAAAATCCGTTAAGATGACTAAAAGACTACTAGAATCATACACATGGATGAGTCCACTTTGCTATTTGTTTTCTCTTTTTTGAGTGAACTTTAAGTTATTTTTAGAATGTTTATATTTTACAAATAAAGACATCGACCTGGTTTTGAGGGGTCGATGCTTTTTGTAAGAATTGGATAGTCAAATAGAGAACTACTTTGAAGTTTGATGAATGAAGAAGCTCAAACGAAGCCAACGACAATTTTTTTCCAAGTTTGTGGATGAAAACTCGATCTATGGATTGTTTTACATCTTGTTATCAGCTACGGACCTTTTAGTAAGATATTGATTATTTTGAGTTATCTTGAATGATTATAGTTGCTGAATGAATGTTGGTTTAAATTTGATGGTGTTTTAATGTTTTACAAGTGAACAATATGAAAAATTATTTCTAGTTTATTTGCCTTCATGTGTGATTTCATGCATATTATTTCCTTCTTTTCTTAGACAATATTCATCATGTGATTAACAGTAGTACTATTGCTAATGTTAGTTAGGATTGGGTATTGTTTACATGTCATTGTATAAAGGTTATCCAACGCCTAGTTTTCTTCATAATCTAGTTGTTTAAGTTATTTATACTTCTTGCATGTTTGAATATTAAAGAATTAAACCTAAAAAGATATGCATTGTTAGAAAGGAAATTTTCTAGGAGCTAATTAAAGCCCATCGAAACTTGTCGGTTCATCAATATTGAAAATCACGCTACCCCAAAAGGGGAAGACTCTAATTGGGATTCATCTCTTGGCGTGATTCTTATTGTTGAGTTAAAGGGAATTTAGACCCCTCAACAACGGGTATCTCCTTATGTTGGCTTTGTGCACACTTGAGGTGAAGGATTTTCAACTCCTCAAGGCAACTTATACTTTTCAAATAAAAAATGATAATGGGAAGTTATTTGGATGTCTATCCCCAAAATCCTAGCCAACACTATTAATTATTTTGTGGCCTCACAAAAGAGGAATTAAGTGTGTTGATTAGTAGAGTTTTTTTAAGGGTTCAAACTCAATTTATGGACCAGATTATGTTTAATTAAGCTATCATGAAGGAAGTATTTTAGAACTCCTCAATATTTATGATTCGCAAAGATTGCTTATGTGTGCAAGGTGAATAACATGCTTGAATGAAGAGAACTTCTCAAGTCCTTTGTGTGTGTGTTTCTCATGGTGAAACACAAATTTGTGATTTAAAAGGTAAAAATCTTACAAAACTTTGAACGAAATTATATGAGTAGCATAGCATATGGACTCAAGTGTTCCTTACTTTACCTAATTAAGTTTTGTGTGACATGTTGCAAACTTAAAATCTTTAACTAATGATTTTGCAAAAAATAACTATCACGAGTTCGCAAAGAAAGATGTGAATGTTGGGGGTTCTCATTCCACTTAATTAGTCTAGGTGATTTTAATTTTCAAGGAAGATATTATAGAACTTTCTAGTCTTTCTAATTCACCCAAATCGTTGATGAGCACAAGGTAAAGAACACACTTTGACAAAAGTGAACTATTTAAATCCCTTAAAGAACAGGGCAACAATACAAATGATTGCAGCTTTAATCTATCCATCCATGTGTGAAAATAAGCAATAAGCCATCTGTTAGCGATATTTCTGGTTCGGGGGGTAAATCTTGTCCCTGGTCCGAGAAGCACG
>SNQJ01S0014158.1:46372-57395 GCA_010110895.2 Picea sitchensis
AGAGGGCCTCTGGAACACGATTGCGTCTGAATGAAGCTCACGAACGTCCAGAGATTGCAGACGCAGTAAATGTGAAGCTGTAATGTCTTCAATACAATGCCTCGATTTAGCTTCCAGGGTTTTGTTCCAAGTATATGTGGGCATTTTGGCCACTTTTGTAAGCATCGATGGTTGAGCAGAGCTCCCGGGTTGTAAAGTTTTAATGAAGCATTGTTATTCTGGTTATGCATGAACTTTTGAGACTTCTTGCCTTATGAATGCCAGTTTTCCTTTTCCATCTGTGTTTCGTCTCGTGCCAGAGAGTTCATGATCGAATGCTTCACATGAATTAGCATAGTGATGTTATGATAAATGATTTGGTGTTGCATTACTGTTTTCTCTGGTTTTCCGCATTTGGGGTGTAAGAAGATCTTGCCTTTGATGCTTTCTCTCACAGTCTATTACGAACCTGATGTTCATTCCAGACCCCTTCACTCCTCTCATTAAGTCTTCCACCTGTTCACCCTTTAATCAACTCACTGGCTAAAGTTAGGATTCCAGACCTCCTTTGTTCTTTACGTACCAGATAACCAGTCCCTGAGTTAGAGTGATATCCCCTTGAGCCATTATCTCCATTTGATCACCCTTCATAAACAAATCGTGACATAAAACTGATGGGCGTTGGGCTCTACTCCTGCAAGCAATCCAGGAGTGACTTCTAACGCTAACACCATCCACGTGGAAAGAAAAAGAAAATATTGATTTTTACCTCGTACTTAACTATGTGAGTTAACTACTTAAGCAAGAATGGAAATAGATAAAGGTTGCTAGGTTTTTATTTGTGCTAAATTATAACCTATTGTCTAAACCTACTGCTAAACTGAAATGTCCGCAAAAAATTGGTTTTAGTAGACTTGCCTAGGTTTATGTGTAGACAATCGCATAGATTGCATAACTTGTGTGATAACAAAGGATAGTTGAATACAAGACTTCTATGGGTTTTGAATCGACGGTCACACACATTACATCAATGTAGATAATGGAAATCTGCAAGCCTACAAGAAATAGTTTTTAAAGCTTGTGCAGGGGCCAATCTGGCTACATGCAATACAATAGCAGCGAAAGAGAAGTTTAAAATTGTTTAGTGAAGGAGAAATTTTAGATTTGAAGATTGGTGGAGTCACCAATCTATTCTATAAGTTTTCAAGCAAAGATGAGCAAAAACTTATAGTTTATAGCTAAGTTATGAACTATATGATAGTCAAATTGATTAGTAGGGATAGGAAATCAAAATTTTATTACAATCCAGGAAACAAATACAAACAACATGCAAAATAAGCCAAAACTCAAGCTATATATGTAAAAACAATACAACAAGCAAATAGGAAGCAATAAACTCTTTTATACCAGTGGATAACCCTTTTGAAAGCACCCCAAGAGAGTGAATGGATGCATATGGGCCTCGCCACACTCCTTGAGAGGGTCCTTTAATCGAAGAGGACTCTCTCTCTCTCTCTCTCTCTCTCTCTCTCTCTCTCTCTCATTTTCCAACTCTGAAGAATTTCTTAGGCACTCAAATTGATGAGGCTCAATCTGGCAAGCAACTATAGGCTAATGAGGTGAATCAGAGGGCAATGATCTAAAATTGATCTCAATGGCATAGCCTTGCTACTAAAATTCCTTCTTCTAATGGTCCCTCGTGGCCTTGTATTTATAGTGGAGACAACCACTTGCAAAAATTCGCACTCTTGATGTGAAAGGAATGTTTTGAAGTTAGCTTGGGTATGTGCCAAGGTGACCTTCAACCGCCTGCAGGGATTTACCGTCAATGCAGAGAAGGCTCAAGGCTTGTCCACATTAATTGTGCCATTGGGCACAGTATTGATGTGTTTGACTGACTTACACATCTTTCAAAGGAAAATCCATGCAAGTTGCACAAAATTCAATAAAGAAAATCGTGCAAATGTAGGAAACCACTATTGTATAGTTTTTTAGCCCATTTTTTTAAGTGAAGCTTAATGGCCATAGGGTAACTTTGTTCTATTGTATCTTTGCTCATTGATTATGTTTTTTGGTGATTGCATGAATATATTTGTGAGTGATATTTAGGTGATAAAAATAATCCCAATGCATAACATTCAATCATCATACATATCATTGGGGATCTTTTGAATAACCCAACAAACCTATTCAAAATATCGCATCCGACCCTTTTCAAATATCGAGCCTATTTGAAAGTTGTCCCAGATAGGCCCTCTATCATATTTTAAATATTCACACACCTTCAATAAACCATCGGTCCAATTAAAAAGAACATATTTTGAAAGTCCTCAATAGACCATCAAACCCCATCAAAATGACATCTTTCAAAAGGCCTTGATAAAATATTAGGATTGTTCAAAACATTGACTCCCAACCCTCGAAGAAATTAAGTAGTCAAAGGCCATTGGGTCAAAATGAAAGATGGTCCATTGACCACATTTCAAACAACAACCTTCAAATTTCACCAATAGGTCATCAAGCCAAAATGCAATATGGCCCATCGACCATATTTCAAACAACAACCTTCAAATTCCCCCGATAGTCCATCAAGCAAAATTTGATGGAACGAACATTTGAATGCCCTGATAGACTATCAATCCATGTTGAAAGATGTCGTCGGGCATCTTTCGAAAATGCACCCAACAAGTCATCGTGGAAAAATCAAACAAGTTCCTAACTTCAAATTCAAACTCCCTATGCATATTCAAACTAAGGCAAAGGATACAATCCCCCTTCAAAGGAGGTGCACCGAAGCAAAACAAGCAAAGCCCTAACTGAAAATCATTCAAAGTTAACACTTTGAATTCAAAAAGAGGTTTGAACTCAAATAGAGGGCCATAGTGTCTAAATGACATTTTGATATAGATAGTTTGAAGGCTCATTTAGACAACACTACTCCATATTGGCATTTGGCTTGCGGCCACTCTAATATACACTAACAATTTGAACTAGACCTATCCCATGCCATTCATCTTCAAATGCATAACATAATATTCAAAGCACATCATGAACTCAATGAGAAATACTCTTGAATGTATAACATGAATTCAAACCAAATAAACTTTAAGGCATTTGAACTCTATAAGCATGTAATCTATCAATGCAACATCCAACATGCAACACACCATACATCCATGAATTCCATTACCCAATTCATACAAAATAAAATACCAACTTAATGACAAGATCCTAAACAAAAATTCATAACAAAGGTGTAACACTTATCTTTGAACAAGTTGATCCAAGTAAATTGGTTATTGGTGAGAAATTTTCCATCCAACCATAGGTAATCCTTTGTGGATGCCACCCCTAAGGCAAGCCATGAGGCCACTAGGTCATAGGAAATAGGCCAAGGATTCTCAAGTCACTCTTCCAACCGAATTGCTCTCAATATCAAGCTAACTATTTACCTTAGAAATCTCTAGGAAACATTCCAATAAGCCCAACCATGGAATTCCCTTCACTACCCCACACAACACAAGGAATATACCCTTTCTCTTTTAAACAATCCCTCTTGTGCATTAGGAAACCTTTCCTTTCTATGCTCAATAATCCATTAGGAAATCCTCCTCCCTCTTTAGTGTTCTCAGTGTGTGCAAAAGTAGTCCATTTTGTTGTATGCCTTTAGGATCAAGCCAACAAAGTCACCTCTTGGCTCTTGAGCACTCAATGAGCAACAATCCACGCATAAATGGTAATGGTTTCCTACCATCCTTGTACTCAACCCCAATGCTCTCATAACTAAGGAAGGAAAACTTCCCTACCTACCACCTCTCGCATTTAATGATTGGTGTTTGGTGTCTTTGATAAGGCACATGGTAAAAATATGAAGGTTAGGAGACCAAGGTAAATCATGATTATTTGACAACCCCTTGGACCTCCTTTCCTTTTCCTCTCTAGTGGACTCATAGCCCCTCTCATCCTCTTTTGTAGCTTGCCTTGGATGTTTATATTAAGGTTCAAAATAATATTTATGTTTCTTGAGAGTACCATAGCAAGTCTACCTCATGGTACATCAAAGCATATTAATTGAAAAACATGCCTATACATTCACTAGTCGAGCCTTTGCCTTGAAATCTACGTTAGGAATTCATACAAGATATTTACATATTTTACATAAGGGATCATTCATACAATCTAATTCTTATCATTACAACAATGGGCATGTAATCCATCCCAATACAATCCAAAGGGTCAAAACGGGGTTATTACATTCCCCTCCCACTTAGAATAACATCATCCTCAATGCTCTTTTCTTTGCAGTTGTAGTGTTCCAAGTGCTTAAAATATCATAACAGAATAGAAGTACAGACCATGTACAAATTGGAAGTGTGGAGCACAACTCCAAGATAGATAAGTTACACAATAACTCCTTAAATAATAGGAGAACCTCCTCCACGTAACCAAATACATTCATACATCACAATTTACATGTCTCCAATAATGAATACATGACCTTTATATATACCCATTCACACTTGCACATGTGGCCCCTTTACTAATAGGCCAACCTTATTTTATACACACACACACACACACACATTAAATGTACATTTGTCCCCATATATGCCTCCCATTGGGCTCATATCATATACATTTAACCCTATATATCCCCCCTTTGGGTCATAACATAGTACCCTCCTTCAAAAATCTTTGTCCTCGAAGCTTTACAATTAAAGGCTTCACGTGTGATAAAACCAAGTAATATGATGTTCTTATGTTCTTGTTTTCTTCCTTCTATTAATGATGATCCATCCATCCAAAATCAGTTATTTTCAGTCGTAATCCTTGGTGTCTGGTTGTTGCATGATTTTATTTCCCTTGATTCCATGTATCATTTTTTAAGCTTCTCCAAATTGTAGTATATGTTGGTCCATGATAATATCTTATTTAATAATGGTTTTGTGATGCCATATTCCATTAATATTGATGAGTATTCCATCTTCTTCCTTGATAATGTTGATAATGATCTTCTTGTTTTCCTTGAAATCTTTCTTGATAATGAGGGTGTCGATGTGGTTTCACATTTAACAACTTTTCTTCATTCTGCACACTTATTTCATCTATCTTATTTTCAAAAACAATGGAATCCTCTATCCTCCTTGCTTGGTCTTTGATTAATCTATCCTTGGATATAATACCATCATATTTGGCATGTACATCCTCTAGATGAAGTTCAACTTCTTCAAGCATCTTCTGGTGACCTTCTTCATTCTTGTCTTCTTTCTCCTTTCCAAGCTACAATGTCACCCCATTTATCTAATTATGACATCCTTCTTCAATTCTAGATTGCATTTTTTATTTTACTGCATCACTATTTAGGGATTCCTCAACCTTCTTGAAATTTTCCTCTCCAAGTCTTTTGTTAGATTATTATCCAAGATTCTCGTTTCTTATTGATTTTTATAATTCTTTTTTTCTTCTTTCAATCTCTTAACTTCATCCAATAGTTTTTTATTATGGTTTTGTAATCTACATACCTCTTTTCTTTTTCAATTCTTCCCTTGAATCATCTTTTTCCCCACTTTGCTTTGCTACTCTTTTCTTGCTTTAGGTTCTTAACCTCCTTAATGAGTGATTCATTAAGGGATTACATCTTGATGAACTCATCGTTTTTCTTTGTAATACAATTTCTTAGCTCCTCATTATCCTTTTGAAATTTGGAGACATTTTCTTTTTATTCATTTAACTCCTCTTAAATTTTATACATATCCTCTCTTTTTGTATCATTAATCCATTTATTTGAGAAGAGTTCTTCAAAAATTTCCCATGTGGGGGAGAGTCTAGTACCTTCATCAAGGTTATCCCACCACTTACAAGCTTCACCCCTCAAGTAAAATACTACCTTCCAAGGTATCAAATTATTTTCCTTTATCATCCTCAACCATTCCCCTAGATTGATTTCATATTTATCTTTATCTCCACTAAAGCTAGGTATTGTCATTGATTCTTAATTGATATCTAACCCAAATTTCAACTTACAACCTAAATATATTAGGAATAATGATATCAATTAGTTATAATCCTTGTTCCAATATAATATTATATGTTTTCTCTTTCCAATGGCTTTTGAATCAACTCAATCGGACATCCCAATCAAAATTTATCATAGTTTTAAGCGAACATACCTTTGAAACCCTAATTTGGAGTCTATCCTTCTGGCCAACCTTACTTCTGATGTATTTCTGAAATTTAGGCCCCTATGAGTCTAAAATTTCGATCTGTAGTACTCTAAAATGTCTTCTCTGCAATGTGACAGGTCTGACCAAAATTGGATGTGCCAAATGAAATTTATGGTAACTCTCCCAAACATTTTTGAATTTTGGTTTGTTCTAGAGAGAAAACGTGTACGGAATGTCACGTGCCCAATATTGGATATTTGATTCTAAAAATCGTACCCGAAATACTACAAACTTTCCTCTTTCCAATGCAACTAGTCTCATATAATTTGGATCCTCTATGAAGATGATATGATTGTTTTGCTTGGAACACATATTTGAAACTAGTTATAGGAATAGTCAAAAACCTTGTCTTCCATAGGGTGTATCTCCAAAAGTACAACAACCCTTAAGTTTAAATTCATACCACAAGTACATTGATATGTCTTCTAAACAGCCTCCAACTTTCCCTTTCTGAATTGTCCCCGAAAAAAAGTTATAGTGAAAATTCCAAGATGACGTCCTTGGGGAAGAAAAACCCTAAGATTGATGCTATGATACCAAATATAGTGTTCCAAGTGCTTAAAATATCATAATAGAATATAAGTACACTCCATGTATAGATTTTGAGTGTGGAGCATAACTCCAAGATATAAAAGTTACACAATAACTCCTTAAATAATATGAGAATCTCCTCCACACAACCAAATACATTCATACATCACAATTCACATGTCTCCAATAATGAATACATGACCCCTATATATACATAGTCACGCTTGCACATGAGGCCCCTTTACTATTATTTCGACCTTGTTACATATATAACTACACATTACATGTACATTTTTCCCCATATATGGGCCCCCTTGGGGTCATATCATATACATTTAACCCTATATATTCCCCCTTTTGTAGCTTGCCTTAGATGTTTATATTAAGTTTTAAAATAATATTTATGTTTCTTGAGAGTACCATAGAAAGTCTACCTCATGGTTCATCAAAGCATATTAATTGAAAAACTTGCCTAGACATTCTCTAATTGGGCCTTGACTTTGAAATCTACATTAGGAATTCATACAAGATATTTACATATTTTACATAAGGAATCATTCATACAACCTAATTCTTATCATGACAACAATGGCAACATAATCTATCCCAATACAATCCAAAGGGTCAAAACTAGGTTATTACATTCCCATCCCACTCAAAATAACATCATCATTGATGTTCTTTTCTTTGCAGCAATGCTCCATGCCTTGATTCTTCAGTTGCGCCTACAATTTTATCGTCTTCACTATAACTTTGCATGGTTGTTGGCTATCCTAGACAATAATGTTTATGCAATTCCTTTCACTATCTTGGAACACCTCTAAGGTCTTTAGCATTCCAACATATGCCTACAACAATCATCAAAGAAAAACATGCATGTCATATCCATTTATGTAGTAATTATCCCATCCACAAGAATTTCAAATCCACAAGCAAAGCATATATATTCATAACACGAGATGAAGTATGCAATTTAGCCCAATACTTATATGTATGAGTATGTCTCTTCTCCTCATGGCTAGCATGGGTGAGATTCATCTCACTATCTTCTCTGACACACTCAAAATATATAATGCCTTCTTGATCCCAACTAACATATAACATGAATATTTTCACAACATATTCATTCAAGTTGTCTCTTCCTCGCCGCACTCACCCTTATAAGCTCAAGCATCCCCTTCTTTACTAAACAGTCCCTTCAGTGATCCATCATTCATCAAGGCTTTCATGTGCAAGAAGATAATAAACTTATAGAGCCTTATTGCAAGGACTTCCCAGTAGCAACATCTTCATACCATAGGTTAAGGTGATCAAGGCATATCACAGAGTTCCAATGACATCACGTTAGCATTCTCCTTATGCTTTCTAGCTTATAACAACCATCATATGTCCTTATTAAAAAAATCCAACATCTCGCTTATTGCAAATATAGTTACCTTGAGATATGATCATAAAAAAAATTCAAATTTATTTCCCATAGAAACCAAATTATACAACTACGAGATTCCTCTGATAATGTTTGGCCCTTATAGTAGCAACTAGTTTTCATGTTCATTGCCATATCCGATACATTTCTACTTGTAATCATGCCTTACTTAACAGAGCTTTCATTTATCCAAAGAACGATAAGTATTCATGCATGTAATCTTTCATTGCAACATTCACAACCCATGAAATGATCACTAAATTATGGCATACCAATAGTTTAATCATTTTTAATTTCAAGCATTTTCAATGATGAGACATATCATTCATTCTATATGCATTATTGGCACACCAAGCATTCACACAACACAATAAAATATGTGTGTCAAATACATGTATGTACAATCAGAATGTTACACATGATTTGTATTTTATTATTCATTATTAGTTATTTGTTTGTTTTGGGTTTTATTGTGTGCCTCCCTCCCCCCCTTGTGTGTGTGTGTGAAATAAGTCAGATGTTGGATTTTTTTAGTAAGGACAGATGATGGTTTCTATAAGCTAGAAAGCACAGGGAGGATGCTAACGTGATGTCATTGGAACTTTGTGATATGCCTTGATCACCTTAGCCTATGGTAAGAAGATGTTGCTAGTGGGAAGCCCTTGCATTAAGGCTCTATAAGTTTGTTATCTTGTTGCACACAAAATCCTTGATGAATGATGGATTTTTGAATGGACTATTTAGTAAAGAAGGGAATTCTTGATCTTAGAAGGGTGAGTGCGGCGAGGAAGAGACAACTTAAATGAATATGTTGTGAAAAGATTCATGTTATATGTTAGTTGGGATCAAGAAGACATTATATATTTTGAGTGTGTCAGAGAAGATAGTGAGATGAATCGCACCCATGTCATCCATGAGGAGCAGAGACATACTCATACATATAAGTATTGGGATAAATTGCATACTTTATCTCGTGTTATGAATATATATGCTTCGATTGTGAATTTGAAATTCTTGTGGATGTGATAATTACTACATAAATGGCTATGGCATGCATGTTTTTCTTTGATGATTGTTGTAGGCATATGTTGGAATGTAAAGAACTTAGAGGTGTTCCAAGACAGTGAAAGGAATTGCATAAACAATATTATCTAGGATATCCAAAAACCATTCAAAGTTATAGTGAAGAGGATCAAATTGCAGGTGCAACTAAAGAATAAGGGGGGGAGGGAGGCACACAATAAGACCCAAAAAAACAAATAACTAATAATGAATAATAAAATGCAAATCATGTGTAACATTTTGATTGTACATACATGTATTTGACACATATATTTGATTGTGTTGTGTGAATGCTTGGTGTGCCAATAATGCATATAGAATTAATGATATGTCTCTTCATTGAAAATGCTTGAAACTAAAAGTGATTAAATTATTCGTATGTCATAATTCAGTGATCATTCCATGGGTTGTGAATGTTGCAATGAAAGACTGCATGCATTAATACTTATCGTTCTTTGGCTAAATGAAAGCTCTGTTAAGTAAGACATGATTACAATTAGAAATGTCTCAGATATGGCAATGAACATGAAGATTGGTTGCTACTATAAGGGCCAAACATTATCAGAGGAATCTCATAGTTGTATAATTTGGTTTCTATGGGAAATAGATTTGAATTTCTAATTGAATTTTTTTTACGATCACATCTCAAGGTAACTATATGTGCAATAAGAGAGATGTTAGATTTTTTTAGTAAGGACATATGATGGTTGTTATAAGCTAGAAAGAACAGGGAGGATGCTAATGTGATGTCAT
Organism: Picea sitchensis; assembly: GCA_010110895.2. NCBI lineage: Eukaryota > Viridiplantae > Streptophyta > Pinopsida > Pinales > Pinaceae > Picea > Picea sitchensis. The sequence goes on from SNQJ01S0014158.1 coordinate 56,348, forward strand.
TGGAACTCTATGATATGCCTTGATCACCTTAACCTGTGGTATGAAGATGTTGCTAGTGGGAAGCCCAAAAGAATCCATTACTCAAGTTCGAATCAAAAAGAGGGATTCTAACATCATAGACTAACATATACATCATCCAAGCCTTCATGGGAGTTCATTTCATCCAACCAAAAACCTAAGATCAAATCCAAAATTCCATAGAGTTATATTCCTCCCTGTTAGCGATTTTTCTTGTCTCGGGATTAGGCGTACCCAGGTCTGCATTTTGCACCAGAAGCACCTGAGCATATCGCGAGATAATCCCATCTTGTAGCAGCAAGTCAAGCAAGCGAGCGGGCAAAGTTTTGTCTTCAGCAGTCGTTAGCCATCCTCAAAGAAAATCAATGACCAAAATCTTACAAGGGAGATCGGCGAAATCTCGTCAACCATTAGATCTCGGGAAGTTGCGCCGGGGTTAGTCCCTAGTGTTCAGAGAAGGAAAGTCGGGGTTCAATTCATCGGAGAATCGGAGTTTCTGGAGGTAGGGAACTCTTGCATGAGTAAATTGCGATGCGCGATTGCCCGACTAAATCAGAGTCGTCCGTCAGCCGTGGCACGTGGCAAAAGATCCTGCGGAGTCGGGGATCGGGGATACGAAAGTCCCATGCACATGATATTAGGAATCCCGATATCCCGATACCCAATTTCCCGATATCGGGGGTAGTTTTTCATAGTGGAGGACAGGTGGCAGACTTTGCATCAAAGAGCGGATCGTTGACAATTCAATGGCCATGAGCCATCGGGTTTCGGGGAATCGCAAGTCCTGTGGACACAAACATTGTGTCGTCAAGAATGTCGAAAGCCCGATGGCAAGTTTGACTACGGTCACACGAGGGCAATGGTCATGTGGTTCAGATTCCAGTCGATAGGTGCTAGCCTGTAAGGAATGGGGCTCATCGCAAATCGGGAATCGGAGTATCGGGAGTTTCGGGTACATGTGCACCTCGGCACTGCAAACCCCGAAACCCCGAAACCTCAACACATACCCCTGTCATCTATCCTTTTCCGC
>SNQJ01S0014158.1:58634-79043 GCA_010110895.2 Picea sitchensis
ATGAGATTTCTTGTTTTATGACAGACAGTTCTTCTTTACCCGTCTAATTTTTTCATCTTATGCTAGGAAGTTCGTGATTGACTGAGTCATGCGAATTGTTGCATTTTTGTTATGATAAATGATTTATCGTGGCATTATTGTATTTTCTAGTGCTCTTTATTCAAATGCAAGAAGACCTTGTGTTAGGATGCTTTCTTCTACAGTCTTTTAGGAACTTGTTGTTTATAACAGACCTTCGCACTCTTCTCCATAAGTCTTCTGCCTGTTCACCCTTAACTACAACTCACTGTCTGAAGTTTACACAAGACCTCACTTGCTCATGCATGCCTGGCCTGTTTTTAGAGTTGGAACACTACTGTTTCGAGTTTCCTTCCATTCGATCACCCATCTATGAACAATCATGACAAAAAACTGATGGGTGTCGGGCTCTATTCCTGATAGCAATCCAGGAGTGACTTCCGTCGCCAACATGTCCAACACAATTACAACAGGGCTCTCCATAGTTCCACCGGCCATGGCCCGTTTCAAGTGGGTATGGGATTCCAACCCTTGGGACCCATTGATGTTGCACTTCCTCTTGCCACCGCATAGACAGACTCTTCCCCTTATCAGTCTTCGATTGATAAATCCACCTGTTGTCCCTTGACCAAGTTTTGAGGAATACTTGGTCATATTTGACCATTTTCGGTACTCCGATATCCAGTCGGAGAAGGAGCGCATGGCGAAGAGGAGATCACGGGATCTCCATCCCTTTTTAGGATTTTTTGGGCTTTTTGGGAATATGAATGCATGCTAGATATGATACATAAGATGCTAAGTGATTAATCTATTAATTATAACCTGTTTATCATTGCTAAGTGCTAGATCTGAGTAGTTACTGCAGTGCTCTGTGCTTTCTGTGAAGTGTATTAATGAATGTATGTTAAGGAATAATTGATGCTAAGTGTGTTGTAAGCAAGATAATCATAGATCTGTGTCCCATCTAAGGTTGGAGACATCTGAGTCCTACAACCACCCCTTCATCTACCTCGGGTGAGACTTCATCTGCTTTGCAGGTGTTTCCAAAAGGGTTGGTAGTTAGGGTTTTGTTGGTGCACTCTTGAGCATTGAACCCTGGGTCTGACCTTGTGCCAACAAATGGTTTTGTTGCCGGGACCTGAAACTGTGATTGATGGGAACTAAATAAGAAGAAGCCTTGTGAAAAATAAGCTCTGTGTGTAGATCTAGTGCCCTAGTGCGCAGTGTTCTGTTTGACCTATGAATCTTTGTGCCAAGAAAGAGAAGTCAGATCTGCGAAGAAAGAGAGGTCAGATATGAAGAAAAGAGGTCAGATCTGAAGAAAAGAAGTCATATCTGCGAAGAAAGAGGTCAGATCTACAAGAAAAAGGTAAGATCTGTAAGCTTTGTGCTTTGATAAAGGTAAGAATAGTTAAAAGTCTTAGATCTAGAAGCTTTGTGCTGTATAGAAGTAAGATAAGTGAAATTTTTTGTTTCTAAAGCATGGATCTAGGTATGTTTGATAGATTATGTCCTATAGATAAAAGAAAGTTTGATATGAATAGATTTGATAAGTATAGTGATAGATATGTTATACCTATGCATCAAAGGAATGTTTGGACTAACAAGTGGATGCAGGATCCTAGAAAGAGTTTTTTGCAGGCTAGTCACCATGATCCTGGTGCGTAGTACAGAAGGAGTTGGGGAACATCTAAATGAAAAAGAGGATTAACCCTCTATTATAGTTGCAGAAGACTGGGACATCTTGCTAAGGAATGCCCTGGGAGAATACCTAGTTGCCTCTGTTGTAAGGCTATGGACCATGAAGTATTGGATTGCCCTAGAATGATTTCTAGGCTTGAGAAGCTGAATATGGAGCAAGAAAACCTTGAAGGAGATCAAGAGACCAAGATTATAGCAGAAACCCAGAAAGAATCAGGAAATATATTGCTACAGATGAAAGATACCTTGAATGACCACCGACATGTTAGGCTATCAGAGATCTTCAAAGAAAAGGAGCAAATCAAAGCAAGAATAGGAGACTTTGACATTGACTGTACTCTTGATGAATAAACACAAGTGAACATTATGCCAGAAAGAACTTGGGAAGCTATAGGAAAGCCTGCCATGATCCATTTCCTAGAAGTAACAAGTTTCTTCATAGGAAAGCTAGTAAACCTATGTGGAAGGCTCGCCTGGATACATATGACTGTCAATGGAACTTCGACAGAGGAAGACTTTGAGATCATTAAATTTGTTGAAGACAGCACCCCATTTACCATGCTCATAGGGAAACCTTGGATTGATAGAGAACAAGCCAGACGAAAAGAAGAAGAAAAAGTTTTGGAACGAAAGAAGCAAGAGTTAAAAGACTTTATGACCAGAAGGATCGCGCACTTAATTGAAGAACAGAAGAGCAGATCGCGGATATTCAATATTAGCAACTCTGATGTCGAAGATAAGAGAACACTTGAGGATTCGCAGAACATCGAGTTACCTATTTTTAATACAGAAGAAGTATTATCAAGGAACCCTAGGAAAGACTTTCAACAGCGTGAAGTAACTAAGACCATAGAAGATAAACATCAAAATGGTAAAAGTACTACTGAGACGAAGATCATAGGGAAGAAGGATAGGAAGTTAAGAAAGAAAAGGGCTAATACTGTAAGGTTACAAGAGGTTCTAGAGGACACTTTGCAGCAAGAAGAATTGCAGAATTGGAGCTTCACTGAGATATCAGGACAACGACATAGAGTACTTCTCCATGACGAAGCAATATAGCCGTTGGAACCGATATACCCATTCGATCGCCACTCCGAACAGATCAAAAAGCGGTTATGGGTTACCACTAGACCGTTGGATAGCACCATAACGGATAGAACGGAGTTAATGCAAGCTTCATATCCCTTGCAAGTAGTCTGTTGCAGAGTTACTTACTTATTTCGTCGTGCCATGCCCGCAAGACACTTTTTCCAATTGAGAACTTGAGCTTGCAAAATACCCGCGTTATGAAACAGTGATTACTGCAGTTTTATTCTCTATCTGATTACGGTACCGACAGTCCATTGAAAACCCGAGACAGTGATCCCGAGCTAACATGTCCGACGAGCTTAGCATAGAAGAAGAATCGGTGAGAGAAGTAATTGCTAGCTTAAGGACAGAAAGAATCATGTCGGAAAGAGGGATGTCCACTGGATTCCAAGCCTCGTAGTCGAGAGGTGTGGCAGCCTCCCCATCAACTGCTCGAGTTGGAACATCTCGAGCCGACGCAAAATTGAGAACTAAGCATAGGGATGATGCAACCAATGCGAAGTTAGTGCCAATCATCCTACCAGCTTAAATTCCCCCTCTAAGTGGTGAGATTAACAGTGACGGTGTACCTAGAGACTTTGAATACACCCTAGTCCTTGCATATCTACCAAAAGGATTACGCACCTACTGCATAGATCAAGACAAGGTTACAGCGTTGAAGTTTTGCGACTTCAACTTAGGAGACCGTAAAGCCTAGAGCATGCTCACACCATCCAAGTACTTAACGAGGACTAAGGGACAAAACTCAAATATAATCCCTCAGCAATGGACGATGAACCTTGCGCAGTCTACTCTACTCAATGTTATGAAAATACCACACTTCGACAGACATCAGGAGGTGACTGCTTGTGTGAAATTGTTTCTAGCAAGTTACCACGGAGGATACATGTGGTTAAACTGTCACATAACTATTGATGTGGCGTTGTGTTATCGGACTAATCGGTAGGTGCGGACACTAACAAATCTCCCTAGATCCACCTGGATCTAGAACAAAATAGGACAGGACATGACTCTTTCCCTAAGTTTTGACCATTGAATTAGCTAGTAGGAAGGAACAAGTAACATACCTTTGTATCGCTTCCTAGGGTCTTTGTTGCTCCAGCTTCACTCTGGTTCTCTTGTGAGGCCAAGACCAGGACAACACAAACCAACCAAAGTGAAGATAGCAAAATATATTCAATTGTCAACTTATGTGTATGATCAAGGAGTTACACAATAAAGTGAGAATATCTTTATGGGAAAGGGACATGTCATTGTATCATATTAATGGAAAGTAGAAGATTACAACCTGATCGCCTTAATGTCGCAAGATTCCTTTCGGTGGCTCTTGGCTCCCACACACACACTTTCTCAATCCTTGCATGAAGGAGATCAAATCCTCTTGATAGACTTGCTAGAGTCTCCAAGATCCTGTTCAAGCTAGGTCCTTCACACAATTCTTTCACCAATTCTCCAATGAATCTTGCTTAACCTTCTCCATGATAATTCCCTCAATATATAGGAGAGAATGAGATAGTTACTTGGATAAGAATGATCCCACAATATCAGGGAATCCAGTACAAGTATAACCATTCGAATGCCAACCCATTCTTCTAGAAGATTCCCTTCTAGAACCATCGAGAATTCATCTTTTTCCATGCTTTAGGATGAGTTCGCACCCTAGCTATTCAGCACAGTGCGAGAAGTTCGCACCCTGGCTTAAGGCAGCCTGCGAGAATGGGTCATTCTCACACCATAATATATTAGCAGCCTGCGAACCCTCTTCAAAAGTGAGTTTTCTAGGAAGAGATGAAAGTAACTTTTCTTAGGAGAAAGTTCTTATGAAGAGCCTGAGTACACCATCATGATGACCAAAATTATGGGTAACAGAATTGTTATCCGCAATTTTGGTCATTATGATGATGTCATGATGATGTTATGATGATGGAAAATCAATCTCTTTACTAAGGACACTTTCCTGAGAAAAGTTACAGTTGTCTTCTTCCAGAACTCACACTTTTGAAGGATGTTCACAGGCTACTTATATATTCACCTGCGAGAATGCCTGATTCTCGCAGGCTACATTAAGATGGGGTGAAAACTTCTCACACTGTACTCATTATTAGGGTGCGAACATGTTCTTAAAGGGGAAAAAGATAAAAATCTCGAACCTTCTAGAAGGGAATCTTCTAGAAGGGTGANGAGCTCTTGTAGCTTTCTCAAACCTTTCTCAAACAGTCCCTCAAGTGTGCTAGAAAGCCTTACCTTCTCTACTTAAAAATTCCTCAAGAAACCCTTCAATGAAATTCAATTAGATGAATGCATTATTCCCATGAGCATGCATCCATTCAAAGAATACCATAATGCCAACTCATATGTTTTACCATGGCAAGTTGGAGGGTTCAACCAATGCCTTGGAATGTCAACCAACCACCTCCTCATCACTTGTTCAACCATCTAGATACCTTCCTCTTCAACCCAAACACAACACTAGGAATATACCCTTTCTCTACTAAATAATACCTCGGGTGTACTATAAATCCTTTCCTTTCTTTGCTCAAGAATCCCTCAAGAAACCTTTCTCCATCTATAGTGTTTTCAATGTTGGCAAGAAGGTTTCAATCCAAAATACCAACACAAGCAGGAAAACCATGGGTACTTTATGTATCAATATAGGCTTCCTAAGTCCAACAATAACATAGCCTCATACATGGCATTGGATTCATAAAATGAGTGTAAATACTTATTCACTAAGGTTATTACCTCTTGACCAACTCAATCATAATATAATATCATATGATGCATTAAAATATTATAAAAATCTTTATATATTAGAGGCTTTTTACCCTTACCTAGGTATCAATCACATACGTGTATTCAAATGTCATCATAAACATATCAGTCAAGATATCAAAGCATGATTAAACGAATTCTTTCCCAATTCCCTTCAACAATTATGCAATATAGTTATGACCAATTTTATATATGTATGGTTTCCATGAACATCTAAATGTTACTCAACTAATTGATGGCTCATGGAAATCGCATGATCCCTTCATTAACCTCTTGACAAGCATCTCCTTGTCCTCATCCTTTTTCGTGAGGTTGACTATGATAGGAAGCTACATAATCAACATCTTCAACCATTCCTATCTATACAACAAATTAGTAGCCACATTAGGCCATATTACATATGTGACAACATATCATATTTAGCCAAGTTGAAATAACACACATATGTTCAAGCATATCTACATGCACATTCTACCACATATTATCCCTCAATATGTTCACTAGTGCATATGCATTCCATCTATTTTACTTTTTTGCATTTATCAACATTCCCATGCCCGTGTTATTTACACATAGAAACTTTGTCAATCTAGAGAAATGTAATAATATAGAAAGACAAAAGTTTAAGTAATTCTCCCTTCTTATCCTTGACATAGCATAGAACTTTGTAGTATAGTTAATATACATAATGGGCTTACTACCATTCACACAATAGATAATTAGTTGTGATATTCTCCCCCAAGTAGCAAGTACTTAGTTCATTCACATAAAACTATACTTGTTATTTCAAAGTAGGCAACTCTGCTCTACAAACAAAAGAGATTTTAGGGTGAAAGAAGCACCCTCGTTATCACATCTACCTTGCTAGTCACTTGCATAATTTACTATAGGAACCATTTCTCAGCATCTTGCGACTCTTTTAATACCTAGTCCAACTCTAGAAATATCTCTTAATTCCTTAAATATTTATAAGCCAATATACACTTCATCTCTTACCCCTTATCACAAGGCATCCCCACACATTGGGGTGCCTCATTCCCTTGATAGTACCCCNCCCCCCCAAAGTGGATCGAATTCCATCATTCACTTCTCTAGGTCTCAGAATGATTTAATAGTTCTTCTTATTCTTAACAACTTGCTACTCTAGGCCAAGTGAAGTTCATTGGTGCTTCATAACCCTTATACATAAGTTGTTGGCCCATATCTGGCTACTCTTCTCGAGCATGCACATATATTATCTAGTAAGATGGCTCATCATATCATACATGGGATACGTGCCCTCTTTATCTTGGTAGACTTCCTCTACCATTTGGGTCGTTCAATGACCTGCACAAATTTTTGTTGAGCCCGAGAAAATCACACAATCCTATACTCATTTTCAAGAGTAGATTTATGAAACTTATGAGCTTATCTATACCTCCATAATCTGCTAGAATTATTATTACCAAACCTTATGGAATATTTTTTTTCCAAACAATTGTGAACCAACTACAATTTGCTTCTAACTACTTAGGTCTTTCTTGTCAATTATGAGTTTGATCCCTTACCCCATAAAGTCCTCTTTGTAACCTACTATGGGCATACTTTGTGATTTATATTGCTTACCCATAACAACTCCAATGTTATAACATGAGGTCCGGTACCACTTTGTAACATACCCATCTCCCTTTGTATCACATTGGAGGAGGAGGGGCACCTTTTTTTCATCTTTTTCTTTGAACTTAACCTTTCCACGCCCTGGCATTCCCTTCTTTGCTAAACTGTCTCTTGGGTGACCCATATTTCCAAGGCTTAATCCTTCTTCAAAGCTTCATCAAACTTGTTTAAATGTCCTTACCTTGACTCATTTGAAAGAAACATGCATACTCATAGAACCTTTTTGGAATAACCCATCATGCTTTTTTTAAAGATGTACACAACTAAGCTATTGAGCCTCTTTTGAATAACCCATCAGGCCTATTCAAAATATTTCATTAGAGATTTCTTGAAGATAATTTTGATGCATAACATTTGATCATCATACATATCATTGAGCCTCTTTCGAATAACTCACCAAGTTTATTTGAAATAACTCATCAAACCTTTTTCAAATAACCCACTAGGCCTATTTGAAAGATACCCCTAACAAACCATCATCCACATTCAAGAGAACAACATTCACACACCCTTAACAAAATTTCAAAATCGAAAGAACATCTTTTGAAAGGTCTTGATAGACCATCGAGCCTCGTTGAAAGAACATCTTTCAAAAGCCTTAATAGACCAGTATGACTCCTAAAAAGAGCATCTTTTGGAAGGCCTTGATATACCATTAGGCCTCCTCTAAAGAACATCTTTCGAAAGGACCTTACAAAATATCAAGCTTCTTTAAAATATCAACTCCTAACCCTCAAACAAATTAAGCAAATAGAGGTCATTGAGTGTTGGCACCCAAAGTTTTGGGTTAATATCACGTGCACACAAATGAAATTGTGCACGCTCATTCCAAGTTTTGTGTGTGCTCATTCCAAGTTTTGTATGTGCCCATTCCATTTTTGTGCATGCCTAAGATAATGTGCAGAGAATGACAAGAAGTGTGTGTCAGCCTGAGTTTTTTCAGTTGTGTTGGAAATCAAGAAGATGCACACCGAAATCAAAAAAGGAATCATTGAGAAATATTCTCAAATGATTATTGCCAGCAGCACAAGGGAAAGTGGGGCTAACAGAAGATGAGTTGGAAAGGCAATTAAAATTTCCCTGATTCCAAAAGGTTATGTGGACTATAGACATGTGCTAGAAGCGTGCAAGGTAGCTTGTTAAAATAATGAGTGGAACATAACAGAGAGAGACATAGTTCATGAGTAGAAAGCTATAAAAGGAAGCAACGACATCAGAAATGGAGTTAGAGTGGTAGACACTCACTTAGAGGATATCTTGAATTTCTTTTTTGTGGTGTGTCGAGATCGCTTTGAGCCTTTGTAATATTGTAAGGTTGTAATTCTCCTGAATATAAGTTTGAGTCTGTGATATGTCTGAAGTCTAAAAAGATGCACATGGCGCAGTATGTTGTAACCCTGGGGAATTATCTAAAGAGGACATGAGACTTTGTTGTTGTTGAATATAGTTTCCTTAATGTAAACTTGTGTTCGATGGAATGGAAGGAATAATAAATCTGAAACAGTTTTGATTTATTGTGTGTCAATCATGTGTTATTTGGATATGTGTGTGTATTTTTTTACTTATTGATCAATAGTAAGTTGGTTTTAATGGAATGCATAAATGTTATCCCGAATGGATCCTTGTGTATTTAGTCCTTCATCCTTTTCATAAGACCATATGGTCTCTATGATCCTCATTGCCCCTTGGGTGATATCTTGTTCGAGCTTGGTTGAAGATTGATATGTTGATGCTTTGGGGGTTTTGTTGGTCAACTCTGGACGAACCCTAGGTATAAATTCCCCATCATTATGGAGGATGCGAAAAATCATGAAAAGACACCAACAAGTAGTTTCGTTTTCATTACCAGAAATTCTTGTAGGGAATGATGAAGGTAAGAGATGAGGTGGTATCCATGTCGGGAGGAAATTCAAGAATATCTAACTGCAAAGGAGCATGAGTTTTCCCTGCGAGAAACTCATGGTCTGAGAGTGAATGTGGAGAGATGGAAAGATAAATATCTTTACACTGGTATGCATGAGAGACATTCTTTGTTGAATTTCCATGTTTGTTGTATGAATGGTTGAAAAGGAAAATTGCTACCAATTCTACTATGTGGCCTTTAGAACCAATGGTTTGGGAGCAAGCCACGCTTGATAGATTGAAGGCCTTGGACAATAAGTGGACTCGATTTGAATTTTGTTTTGCTCGAGTTAAACATGGCTACATTATTGAATTTTTTGTGGAGTACAATGATTCTTTCAGCAATATTGAAAGAAAGTTCGCAAAAGGTTCGAGGAAATGGATACTATAAGAGATTCCACTCTAGATAAAGATGCTGTTCATGGAGAAAGGGTTGATGTACATGGATCATGATATAATGGAAGAGTAAACTCCCCTAGCACTAGAGAGGGTTGAAAATATGAGTGAAAAATGAGAGAGTAAATGGATCCATTGAGGAGGATCCCAAAATTATTGAGATGAAGTGAGGAATGGGATGGACCTAGAAGAGCAGAGGAAAGAGAGAGTCGAAATATACTCAAGAAGAGTTGAGGTAAGAAAGAAAGTGGAGCAGAGAGGTGGAAAACAAAGAGTAAGGGGTGCACAATGAGGGGTCAGGCCCAAGATGAAGAGAAAAGAGACTACACCAAGAGGAAGTGAAAATTAATGCATTGTGCAAAAGTGGAGCATAGGCGCAGATAGACCTACGAAGAGGCACAATGTAGAGAGTAGGGTATCCATGGGGATGCTAGTAGTATTAGTGGTGGTGGTCCCAGGGGCCTGAGTGATCTGAGTGATCAAGTCCAAACCCCTTGGTTGTTGCGAAGTGTCGTAACCTTGGAATAAGATGAGGTGTAGAGTAGAGGCACGGGAGAAAGGAATGAATTCAGAGGATCCCATAGTGGTGGGGGAGAAGAATCGGTGATTGTAGATGGGCTTGTGCAGCTGCAAGTAGGAAACTCTCTGGGTCCCCTCATAGGAAATGTCAAAAGTAGATGGCCTTACCCCCCCTTTGAACCACCCTTATTATGTTTTTGTAATCAAGAAGAAAGAATACCATATAGTGAAGCAATTGGAGTAGGGAAAAGAATAGAAGAAGATAGAAGAGAAGAGACGAGTGAAGAAGGCGAAGCCGATGCCACTTCACCAAGAGGAGTATTAGTTGCATAAAGTTTGACAACCAAAAGTCAGATTATAGGAGTTGGTTTGAGAGTGATGATGGAAAATAAGGATAACACCTAGAGGCTACCTATGTTCCACGGAACGGGAAAAGATGACGTGGAACATATTTGGTTCACATGTGAAGCAATATAGTCTATGAAGAGGATCAAAGATGAAGAAACAAAGATTGCACTGCTAGAAACCATGTTCAGGGAAAAAGCCTTGATGTGGTACATGAAGTACAAAGACATTGTGCCAATGGGACAGACAGGGTCTCTGAAAAAGATCAAGAGGGATTTACCTAAGGAATTTCAAAATACCAAGTCTAAATCTTAGTGTATTACTGAGATCAAAGAGATTAAGCAACAACAAGGAGAAATAGTTTGGGACTATGACCTCTGGTTCAAGATTTTATTAGATAGGCTAATGTTCCAAATACAGTATGTGTATCATAGAGAGTGGTTTATTGTGGGGTTTATTCCCCATATCAGAGTCCCTCTCACCCAACAGAGGGTGAAACTCAAGTGGAGGCGGTAGAAATTGCAATGTGTCTAGAAGCTATGCCATGGGGGGTAGAGACATCGACGAGATTGGTGCAGGTGCAAAACCTAACAATGCAATTGCAAGGTATGGGAAAGATGAAAGTTGTGCATGACCATGTTTGGTGTACCACATGTCGCATTGAGGGGCATCGCAGGGACAATTGCCATGTAATTTAAAATTATGTGGTGACAGGCGCGTCGAGTCCATTCCCAACTTGACAGACTTAATGGTATGAGATATGCAAACAGTGGGACCACGTACCACCTCGTTGCCCAACTTTGTAGAAGCATAAATAGACGCATCATACTCCATTATGTGAGTTATGTAAATCTATGGGGCATGATGTCAACAATTGTTGGTCACTCCAGTTGATGCAAGACAATACATGTGATGCATTCCAAGTACAGGAAGAACATAAGGGTGGTGATTATGGCGATGTTGAAAGAGGCGGATACCAAAGAGGTCCCAGGAGTGGATATGGGCATGGTAGTGGTTGAGGATATGGCGGAGGGGGAGGTAGACCCCACACTTGTTTCAATTATGGAGAAATTGGTCATGTGTCAAGATTTTGTACCAAACTATGCACGCTTTGTGCATACTACTATAGTCCTGAACATGCCACGGAGTATTGTCCTGACTTAGTGAAGAAGTGGGAAGAAAAGAAGATGCATTGCAATATGGTGCATGCATATCTATGCAAGAATAAGAAGAAAAATGAAGAAGTTGATGTATAGGTGGTAACCCAAGGACAAGCAAAAATAGGAAGGGACTGCAAGCAGGTTGAGAAATCAAGTTAGAAGTCGGAGGGGAAGATCAAAAAGGCAAGACACCCCCTCCTAAGTTTGATGTTTCCCAACAAAAATAGTTTATGCACGCTGCACAAAGAGTTATTGAAGAAGAAAGAGTGCACAAATATTGCAGCGCGCAACACAAAGATCACTCGAGGAGGCTCGAATCCGTGAAGAAGTGCAACGGGTGACATAGAGGTCATTGGAGGAGGCCTGGATGTGGGAGGAAGTGTAGCGGGTGATACAAAGGTCGCTAGAAGAAGCTCCTGCCCGAGAAGACTTGCAGCACACAACGCAACGATCATTGGAAGAAGATCACATGTGCGGGGAGTTGCAGTGCGAAAAGAAAAGGTCGATGGACGAAGCGTGCAGGAAGGAAGAGTTACAATGTGTCGAGCAAAGAGCAATGGAGGAACACCAGCTTGAAGAGTTGATCCACACAGTGTGTGAAGAAGCATTACATGACTTAGGTCGTGAGACAGACATAAAGGATAAAGTAATTAATTTCTTATGTTGTTTGGCATTACTCAATGATCTTGATGAAGCGAAGAAGTTGACGCAAATACTAGCCACTTATATGGGGAAGGAGCTGACAAAGCAAACTTTATCATCTCCCCTTCCATAAATAGATATGTGCCAAGTTAGTAAGCAAAATCACACGGGACACAAATTCAATATGACAATAGAACTTGGTGGCTATGACATGGATGGAGTCATGTTGGATCTGGGTTTCGACGTGAATATCCTACCGAATAAGTCCTAGAAGGTGATGGGTAAACCAAAATTGGTATGGTTTCTCATATAGATGTAGTTTGCAAACCAATACAAGATCTACCCCATCGGTCGACTGGAGAAAGTAGAAGTGAATATAGAAGGGGTAAAAACAAAGGGTGACTTTGAGTTCATAGAGATTATAGATGACTCTAATCCATACCCCGCACTTCTTGGCATTGACTAGGCCTTTGATAATAATGCAGTGTTGAATTTGAAGAAGCGACAAATGTCATTTGAAACAAATACCATGCGCATGGTCACACCTCTGGATCTATATGAAGGAGACAGATACAATGATTCAGTGGATGAGGATGTGTAGAGCTTGTTAGCACCATGATTCTTGTATTTAGAGTTAGAGGTTTGTCCAAAACATTTTCAGAGTCATGCCTTGATCTTGGAAAAAATCAAGACTTTCCTAGATGAGTCATAGTTGGTATGTCAAAGTTTATGAGGTCAATGACCAAATAAAGAATGGTTTGAAAGGCCAAGTAAGGGGTTTGGCCATAAGTTGGTAAAAGGGTGTAAGGTTCGTCATGTTTAAATTGTAAAGGTATACTTTCCTAAGTCTCGAGTCATGTCGAAAAAGTGGAATTTAGGTACCGAGGTCAAATCAAGTGGTTAGGATAAATGTCATGTCAAAATATATTATGGGTCATCATTACCTAATCATGAAGTCATAAAAGTGAACAATCATGGCACTCCATATCATTTGTACCATTGCACACTTCAAAGGAGTACCCGTTGCGCAAGTTCACTGCACAAATCTTTAACCTGCCTTAAAACATCTCCTCGCTGTGGATTTTTCGTCCCTTTTCATAATTTCATTCCTTATCCATTCAAGCATGAATATTGGTCACCCTTCATGTTTCTCCATCACTTTCAAAACTTGTGCGTCGTCCACAGTTTTCCCAGTAAGCTTTGAATCCCTTTTCTACGTAAATATTGTGTGATGCCAGTCGCTACGTAAATATGCTATTCTAGTTTTGTTGCGTATCCTCCATTGCTTTCAAACATTGTTCAAGAGTTTTCCTTGGAGCCTGTTGAAAATTAGCTTCTGGAACGAGTTTTTTTTTCACATAGTCAGCCTTCTTTCTTCTAATCTAAACTCTTATTACCTATTGTTGCACCAAAGTTTTCCATTGTTGTTTACTTTTGCGCCGAGTTTTTCACTGTGCCAAAGTTTTCCGTTGTTGTTTACTGTTGCGCTGAGTTTTCCGTTGCGTCGATTTTTTCACTGCGTCGAATTTTCTGCCACTGATTTGTTTGCTACGCAAAATTTCCTATTTCTACCTTTTCCTACGTATCATGAAAAAGTTACTATTCTCATTCGCTGCGCACAGAGGCTATTACAATATATTGTTGCGCACCTGAAATTGACATATATCAACATCATGGCAACTCCTCAAAGTAAAAGAAAGAATGCAAGAAGCGGGAAAGTCGTGAGGTTTGAACCATAGGATTTAAAGTTAGTAAACACAGACCCGACGATCAGAGTGTCGTTTGAATAAGTCAGATGCATAATTTTTTGTGAAAATATTTAAGGATATATTGCACAGCTAACTAAGTAGTTCTCCCTTAATTTTACTGGTGTTGGTGCAACTATTGCAAGAATCACTTTTCAAGTGACAGAGGAAACTATATCAATTATGACGGAGATTCCTATGTAGGGAGAAAATGGTTTAAAGGTATTCCACTAGATACTTCATGTTATATTGATTTTATCAAGCCTGAATATAGAAATCGAAAGATTGGAGCCAACATTCCTAGTGAGTATCCTCTGGAACCTTTTGAGAAACTTCAGAAGATAATCCAGAAGTATTTTACCTGTGAGGGAAGATTTGTCAAGGTGCACCAATACCACATCAGGCTTCTAATGCATTTCACAGGGAGAAGTCCTTTAAACTTACCATTATTCCTATGTATAATCCTAGGAAAGATGGCAGACAGTGTCCAAGCCAAAGCTGATCAGCCAGAGAACAACTTATTCCATTTTTCCTTGATAAAGATGTTGGTGGTTGAGGATCTCGGAAATTTAAACAAGGATTGGAATTCCTTCATGATTTCAGCTAACATTCTCAGAGACCCTAAAGGAGATGTTCCCTTATCTGATGAGAAATCTGCATTTCATAATTCAGAGGAAAGAGGAAGAGGTGTTGTTGAAAAGGGGAAAGGAAAAAAAATTAAGAATTCACCACTCAATCAACCAGCTTCAAAGAAAAGAAGAAAATTGAGATTCACTGATGAAACTCATGATACACAAGCTCCTAGTAAACCGCACACCATGTCTGCTTCCAGGAGGTTTCCCATATCCACAATTCAGCCAGAATTTGTTGAATGTGCAACCCTGGAGATTGATGAAAAGAAAGTGGAACCATGTGAGGAAGATGAAAATATTAAGGAGGTGAAACAACAACTAAAGAAAGATCAACATGTTATATCCCAATTCTATCATCATAACAGAGAACTGAGGATGCAACTAGCAGAAAGAATTCCTGAAACACAAGCATCACAAAGTAAAGCAGGTCAAAGATCTCCTACCTCACCAACAAGAGGAGAAAAGAATATAAATTAGCTGAAAAAGCAGCTAAGAGAGGCTTAAGATGAGATCATTAAGATCAGGGAGGAAAAAAGGATATCAGAGGAAAGATGGAACATTTCAAGAAATGAATACCAACTATTGACGATGCATGTGCAACTCTCTCTGACGCTAAATCAAAATTGAAAAGAAATGTGGCTTTGTTGAGACAGGTAAGGAGTTTGAAGAGACAAAATTTGTCATTAAGAATGACAAACAGAGCCTTACGACTGCAAGTGAGTTTGGACAAGGAAGATACAGACAAACTGAATGATCCCATCCTTTACTGCTAGCCGAATTCGCGCGTGCAACCTCAGCATGAAGATCTGTCGCGCAAAATCATTGTGCGGATTTCGCAGCCAGCATTTGCGTAGCAGAAACCAGAATTTACTGCGCAACAGTGATAGTGTTGTCCAACGATACACGTGATGATTCATCACAACCATACGGTTGAAATTTTCTTAAGAATTTATGATTGTAAATAACATTTCGGATAGGTTATGATTGCCAAATCGGGTTTCCTATTTTTGGTAAATTTTGTAGAGGTTGTTGTTCTCTTTGAAAACAACCAGATCCATAACTCTAGGAGATACTAGTTCAACTCCTGGCAGCTAAGTGTAGCTTGAGTTTTCTATATTTATGGACTATTTTGATGTAAAAGTGGGCGTGCGGGAAAAAGTATAGACATTTTGATCCTCAATGTAATTTTCTAAATCTAAAGAAATACAAATGCAGAAGTCTTGAATTCCTTAAGAAAAAGATTCTAATGGTGGTTTTCTAAAGATTGTACTCTTCTTTGTATGTATTTCCTATGTACTTATATTCATTTGTAGTTTTCTTCTATTTAAATTGGTAGATTTAAAAGTCCATAATTCATCTAATGGTGCTCTAAACTTAACCGATTTAAATTTTGTCTATCTTCTCAACTAAGGTCAGAATTCATCTTTTGTGGTGCTTTGATCTTGTTGTGTGTTTCCTTTCTTCTTTCACCCTACATGATCAAACGAAACACTGAATTTTATCACATTATTTAGCCTTTGTTCCTCTGAGGAGTTTTATCTACCAAGCATTGTTTTCTTTGTTTTCAGGGGTTGACTCCATAGCCCTAGAAGTACTATCTTTTGTTTTAAATCTAGCCATCAATATGAAGCAACCTGTCTATCAGAGATTAAGTATCAGAGTGAGCCCTCTCTATGTTGGAAAGGCTAGTTTCCAGTTTTAAAGTTGGTTTGTAGGTTACCTTTGTAGATTGTTTCTTCAGCCCAACAATTTACTCAGTGTTAACATTTTGGCGTCATTGTCGGGGATGAAATTGAAAATTTTACCTGGGAAAGAACGACTTAAAGATTTAGATTTGATTCTTGGGGGTAACAGTGAATCAGACACATTTTTTTTTGTTGAACTATTCTTACCCTGACGACTTTATTTGATAAGATCAGTAGCATATTTTGTTTTTGTTTTTTTAGATGAGAAATCTTGGCTTCTAAGAGAATTTACACTAGAAGGAACCCTGATCCAAAACCTATAGCATTTGTGTCGGGTCCTGAGAAACTCTTGCACAAAATAAAAGAAAATACAATCAAATCATTTGATTTCCTGGACAGAAATCTATCTTTACCCAAAGATGGCTTAAAAATTATCGATGGCCTTGACTTTGATTTAAAATTTGAACAGACCTTGTTCAAATCTAGATCAGAATCTAAGTTGAATGAAATTATCTTTGATGAGAAGAAATTCCAGTCTTTGATTCCCATTGTCCCCATTCAGACTATTCCTATTTAGATTGTCCATGCTCAGACTGTTCAGATATCCCAAAATCCTCCTAGAGCCATGGCATCCATATTTTCTCCTCTTGCATTTCCTGCCCAGTTGCATGATTTACCCCAAAATTATAACCAGAGAATCAGATCATTTGATGTTGAAGAAAATACATCAGCCCAAAGACACTTGGATTGGTTCAATGATTTTGTTGATCTAGAGGAAGTAGATCATGGGGATGTAAAACTTAGGTTGTTCGCACAGAGTCTTTCAGGAGAAGTTAGAAAAATGGTTTAAAGCTCTTCATGCAGCAAGTATCCCTGATTTTGCAGCTTTTGAAACAATTTTTCTCACAAGGTGGGGTGATCAAAAGAATCCTCTTCAATTTATAACTGAGTACAATAACATAAAAAGATCGCCAAATGAAACAGTACAAGAGTTTTCAACCAGACTTATGAAATTTTATAATTCAATTCCTACATAAGTAAAACCTCCTCCTGGAGCTGCCCAACTTAGATATGTTGATTATTTTGACAATGGCTTTTCCTTGTTATTAAGACAAAGGAGATCCAATACATTAGATGACATGACGAGTGATGCAATTGAAGTAGAGGTAAATATGATGGCATCAGGGAAGATCAAACATAATCCTGACAGATATGTGAAGAAGGTCTAAGGAGAAGCATAACCCTCAACTTCTCAATCATCAGATGAGAAATTTGATTTGATGATGAAAACTATGGAAAGATTCATGGAAAGAATGTCCTTGGAGAATAAGCCTGCCACCTTGGATGAAACTAATTTTCAGCCCAGAAATCAAAATTTTAGAAGAGCTCCAGTTCCACAAATCATGCGAAGAGACCAGAGAAATCAAGGTGATCAACAAATAAAACCACATTTCCAAAACAACTATGTAAATGAAGATTTTGATCAAACAATTGAAGACAATACGCATTGTTGTGATGATAGAGAAACAAATGTGCTCTTAATTAAAGAAGAACGTGATCAATTTATGGATGCAAATGATAATTTTACGCAGGATAATGATGATATGTTGTCATTGGAAACTGAAGAGTTTAAGAAAGGATATCAAAATTTTATTATGCAGCTTCAGAAACAGTATAACCTCAGAAGAAAAAAGGTGTCTACAAATCCTCCAAAGGCAAATCCTACAAGGGAACTTCAGATAAATACACCTTTGTAAAGCCAACCTAAGAAAGATAATTCAGCAAACGATGCAATGGAGAAAGGAAAATCCAAAGAAGAACCCCCAAAGAAAATACTTGAGGCAAGAAAGGAAGGAGACATCAAAGAGGTAGAAAAAGCTCCATCTCCTTTTAATTTTGAAAGTGAAATGGCTAAAATCAAATTTTTTGTTCAATTTAATGAGTTGATTAAGAATGGAGAATATAGAAATCAGATCATTAAAATGCTCAAAATGGAAGAATCCCCTAACACCTTGAATGTACAATCTGATCACCCTGCTATCTTGTTTGGCCCACGTGTGGAGGGGAGTGGCGATGTTGATGATGTTCCTCCTTTCTATGTTAGTCTTGAAACTCATGACATGACCTTACATAATGCCATGTTAGATTCAGGAGCATCACATAATCCGATGCCCAAGGTGGTCATGGATGAGTTGGGCCTAGATATTACAAGACCTTACAAGGATCTTTTCTCTTTTGACTCAAGGAAAGTGAAATGCTTGGATTTAATCAAAGACCTAGTTGTATCATTGTCTCAAATTCCATCAAAAAATCTAATCATGGATGTGGTGGTTGCTGACATCCCTCCTAAATTTGACATGTTGTTATCTAGATCTTGGGCTGCAAAGTTGAAAGGAACTTTGCAAATGGATATGTCATATGTTACTATCCTTGTTTTTGGCCAAGAAAGGAGGTTGTACAGAGAAGTGTTTCTAAAGTACATGGTGAGTAGCAAAACTCAACCAAATAATCATCCCATTTACTCTGTTGATACTGAGGTTGGTTCCTTTATTTTCTATAATTACTTGAGTTTTGAAGAGGGGGAGCCAATGACTGTCATGGCCATCAAAGACAAAATTGATCATCAAACAGAGGAAAATACAAATCAACAAAACAATGCAAAGGATGAGATGTGGAATATGAGCTTTCTGCTAGAAGAGAAGGAGCAGGAGTTGGTGTGTGGATTAACCCTCCCAAAATAGGTACAAAAATTTGTTCTTACAATCTTTCTTTTGATTGTACCAATAATATGGCTTAATATGAGGCACTGATTTTGGGATTGAAGACTTTAAAAGAATAGGGTGCTAGGAGGATAGTTGTACATGGAGATTATGAGCTTGTTATTAATCAAGGGTATATATCAGTCCAAGCATCCTAGATTGAGGGAATATAGGAATTTAGTACTTGATCTTCTTGAGGATTTTTCAGAATACAATTTGTTAGTGATTCCTAGGGGGAAAAATCAAATTGTAGATGCTTTATCCACTTCAGCTTCAGTTTTCAAAATTCCAATTTTTCCTAATAAAAAGTATGAAATTGAAGTCAAGCATAGGCCAGCAGTACCTGATAACATTAAATATTGGAAAATATTTGAAGATGACAAACATGTAGAAAGATTCCTTTAGTTGAGTGATGAATTTGTTAATTCAAATATTGATGACGAGTGTTGTTGTGAAGATAACGAAGATGCAGTTGTGTTCAACAATGATAACATTTTTCAGAACCAGATTGTTGGAAGAGATATTTTTCAGCTCAAAAATAACATTATTCCCAAAGGCTTGGTCCCATTGGAAAAGCTTTTTGACAACAACAATGTAGCCAGAAATACTAAAATCACTGCAAATGATGAGGACATAGAAGATTGCAACATTGGGACTCAGAAGGATCCCAAGATCATCAAACTGTCCAAAACACTTAGTCCTAAAATTAAACAGAGGTATATTATCCTAATGAAGGATTCCCCTGATGTCTTTGCATGGAGTTATGAAGATTTAAAGGTTTATGATACTAAGGTAATTCAACATGTAATTCCCATCAAGGATGATCATAAACCCTTCAAGCAAAAGTTGAGAAGAATAAACCCTATGTTGTTGTCATTGATTGAAAAGGAGGTAAGGAAGTTGTTTGATGCCAAAATTGTTGTGTCCTTAAGATTTTCCAAGTGGGTGGCTAACCTAGTGCGTGTCAGGAAGAAAAATGGTGAGATCAAGTTATGTGTAGATTTTTGGAATCTAAACAGGGTGTCTCTCAAAGACAATTATCCACTTCCTAATATGGATTACATCCTGTAGAAGGTGGTGGGATCTCATAAAATATCAATGCTTGATGGTGTTAGCGTTAGAAGTCACTCCTGGATTGCTTGCAGGAGCAGAGCCCAACGCCCATCTATTTTATGTCACGATTTGTTTATGAAGGGTGATCAAATGGAGATAACGTCTCTAGGAGGTATCACTCTAAGTCAGGGACTGAGTCTGGTTCATAAGGACAGAGGAGGTCTGGAATCCTAACTTCAGCCAGTGGGTTGATTTAAACATGAACAGGTGGAAGACTTAGGAGAAAGTGGACAAACAGCTCTGGGCATCATGCTTGCAGCAGTTTGGAGAGGAAA
>SNQJ01S0014159.1:17708-53689 GCA_010110895.2 Picea sitchensis
ATTGAAATTCTTAACAAATACGTAATCATGAGTTTACCATGACATCTTTAATTCTTCAGACGGTGCCTTAATAGTTGAGACTAAGTACTTAAGGTGTTCGGTTTTTCTAATCGGTTTCCCTCCTTCCAAACCTACCCGACCTCTCTTGAATTTATATATTATATATTAGACAAATCAATAATCTCAATAGATTGCAAGATTTTAATGCTATTTTTCCTATATATCTGTAGATTTACAACTAACACACAATACATTGCAGGAACGTGCGACCCAAACTAACATTTTACATATTCTGCCAAACTTTTGTACTGGGTTTATTAGGGTATGTTATTTCTTTTTCATGGCAGGCTGCTTCTCTTTCATGTCATCCCCTCCATCTCTGATAGCGTCTGTGAACAATCTTCGCGAGCAATTTAAATTGAATATGAAAAGTTCATTAATGCATTTCCGCAGGCCAGTAATAGGCCAGAATTTCTCTTACCTGGGTTTGAAATTAACTTCTCCAACATATGCGACTGCACTGAGTAATGTACTTCCGTGTATGACTTTCGTGATTGCTCTCCTGTTCAGGTAATCAAATCACATCGTTCCAGGCACTTATCTTTTATCATTTTCAATGGTCTGATGGGAAATCTGTATTTGCGTAGGATGGAGAGAGTGGATATAAAAAAGCTACGCAGTGGAGCAAAGTTGGTTGGAACAGCAATGTTGATGACGTTATACATGTTAGAGATAATGTTTACAGTGGTTGTAACTGTGAGTTTCTAGGTTAACTATGACTGTTGTAACTGTGAGTTTCTTAGGATCTAGATTGCTAGGAGTCGGTGATCTGCATGCTATATATGTAACCTCCATTTGTCTATTAAGTAATACAAACTATTCTTTGTGTGTGAATCTTGTGCAATGGCTTCCCTCTCGATTTCTAAGTTGGTATCAGAGATGGTTTTGGCTTAGACTCCTTCATTGGAGGGCCAGGAATATCTGCTGAGTGGAGATAAGTATTGATCGAGTCGATGTGAGCGGAGAGAGAAAAGTATGTTACCCACGAGAGTCATCGCTGCTGTGCATGCTAAATCTCATGTATTTTAATGTATAATTGAGAGGAGCAAGATGCCATACATTAACAACGCAAAATATTTGCAATTGACCAAACTGGACTTCAATAATATGCTAGTGGTCATCTTTGATTCCAGATCCTATCTCCTTTTCCGATTGAGATCACAACAGTTGTGGGATTTCAGAGTTTAGTATTTAGGCCTAATATGCTAGTGGTCATCTTTGATTCTAGATCCTATCTCCTTTTCTGATTGAGATCACAACAATTGTGGGATTTCAGAGTTTAGTATTTAGGCCTCAAATTATTAAGATTCATTTCTAGGTTGAAGTTACCAAGAATCACAGACAGTCTCATTATGGGGTCATGTCTCAAATTTACAGTAAAAGATGTCTATAATGTTCTTGGATATGTGTGTAGTATTCAATGTTTTTATTTGGTGTGCACTTTGTGATTTGTAAATTTATATGATTATGAAGAACCAAATATAAAACAGGGTGATGTAATTCAATCTTGTAGTTCTTAAGTGCTTTGATGCTATAAGAATGCATTACTAGTTTGAGTATGTCAACAATTATGTTAAATGCTAGAAGGTCTTGTTGTACTTCGTTGTTCCAAGATAATCAGTTACAGGTTATCATTGTGTTGGCAAGTCTGTGTAAAAAGGTCATTTTGTAAGATCGATTACTGAATATTTCAATATCGAGACTATTCTTCTGGGTAGTTTAGAATCGTCGGTCCTATAGATACTTCAAAGATGGTCGGAAGCGGTTGTATTTGTGGTGTATGAACTGGAAGCTCGAAGATGATGGAGAGAAAGAGCATGTCTATGAAGTTCAGAGATGGGTGTAACTGCGTATGAGGACCAGTGAGAGAGTGAGAGAGACATGACAAAATTTGTGTTGTAACCTTTTGTTATGTTTTGTAATTTGTGATTTTGATATTTGTAATGTAAGCATTAAGGGAAGGTGTTAGAGATAATGCTTACAGTTGTTGTAACTATGAGTTTCTAGGTTAACTATGACTGTTGTAACTGTGAGTTTCAACTATGACTGTTGTAACTGTGAGTTTCTAGGTTTACTATTTTTAGCTAATCATCCACTTTCTTAGGATCTAAATTGCTAGGAGTCAGTGATCTACATGTTTTTGTGTGTGAATCTTGTGCAATGGCTTCCGTATCGATTTCTAAGTATACAAAGGTCCTATTGTTCGGATGTTGTGGTCTCCACATCTTCAATCGCCCAAGGATAACCAGACATCTACGCCTACTGCTGGTAATAAATAGTGGATCATGGGCTCCGTTTTGATGGTTGCTGCCACTCTTGCGTGGTATGTCTTGTTCATACTACAAGGGATTATATATTTTTCACAAATCTGTTTCTGAAATTTAGGAGATTATTTACCATATGTATACATACGTATATATAAAAGATGTTTCAATCTGTAAGGTAGTGTTGTGATTTTTTTAACTGAGTTGATTTGATATAATTTATTTTTTAGCTCATATTTTGTTATATTTTTTTTTAGTGTTTTTTCTTCTAATAGAAATTTTCTAAATTTTCAATTTATTTTCAAAATTATTAAAAATATAGAAAAGTCTAAACTTTTTATGTTTTGTTTTTTTTGTATTTTTTTGATATATTTATTTCAAATTTGATGAGAAATTGTTATATCCATAAAGAGTAATTATTTCTATATAATCTTAGTGTCCAAAATTTTTTCAGCATACTGAATGGATTTCTGCATTCAAAAATAGATTCTACATAACAAAAAATGGTGATTTTGTTTGTACAGATTTATGTTAGTAAATTGTGGAAAAAAAACTAAAACCTTAAACATTTAGATTTAACAATAGTTTTCTTAATTCTATCATCTAAATCTAAATTTGTTGACAATCTTGCAAGATTCTCCCACAAAAATTTCATCAGAAACAATCCCCTCCAATTTTTCACCATTTACACCATCACTGTGACGACTTCCTTGTCATAGATTAATCATTTCACTGCCTTATGACGACGGATCGGTGGTCATCTTGACCCTTCAAGACGTGAGGGTTCACTGTCAAGAGGTGATCGTCTTAGCTTTTGCAGGCAACAAAATACCATCACTGCCCTGATTTAATTTTTCCTAAGGTCAAAAGGGCAAGTTTTGTTCCTATAAATACTTGAATCATATTGTAATCCGTACACAGAGGATGAGACAAGAGCTTGAAAGCATTTCTTGAATCAAATCGGTTATTCCCTGTTTGGAGGTTTTCTCTGCGTTTATGATTTTCTGTTATTGAGTTTGTAAACTCATTTTATTTCTTGATAAATTCATTTTTGAGAAAACGCAGTAATTTTTTGGTTTTACTAATTACGAACTCGGTCATTTATTTATTCTGAGTTTATTTGTTGGAGCGTGTGATTTTAAAATGAGATTAAATACAAAATTGATATTGGAGATTAAATACAAAATTGATATTTCGGCATTTGGGACTTCCTTGTTACATATGGGCAGAGTTCCTTTGCTTTACCAAACACCGAAACCCGAAATTTTTGGGCCCACACCGTAATTACATTTCGCAATTCAGCATTTCTTATTTCATTTTGTTTGTGCGTTACGTGTTCGTAAACCCCGAAACCCCGAAGTGTTGGGCCCACATTACATTCATATTTTCACGATTCGGGAGTTGTTGTGTGTTGGTGTTTGGCATTTGTAATCGCCAAACCACAAACCCTGAAACCCAAAATACTGGGCCCACAACCTTTTCTCATTTCGGGATTCAACAAACAACGTGGTCTTTTGTTTTTGTATTCGGTGTTTGTAATCGCCGAAACCCCGATTGACCTCCATTTTTTCACATTTGGTATCAGAGCCTGCAGTTTATCTGGCAATTGCTTAATTCATTGTTGATTATTCATGTTAGTGCCAAAAAATTTACTCTCATATTTTTCTGCGTGAAGGTTTATTTAAATTCTATCAATCTTTATAAATGGTTGCATCTGGTAGTAGTTCTTCTCAAATCCAAGTTCCTGTACTGAGTGAGAAGCCATATGACTCCTGGTATATTCAGATGAGGATGATTTTGCGTTCTCAGGACTTGTGGACTTATGTTATTGATGGTTATGTTGAGCCAGCTGATGCTGCAACATAATTCGCTCTGTCTAATGCTGGTCGTGTTTTGCTGAAGGAAAATGGGAAGAAGGATAATAAAGCTCTTGGATTAATCCAACAAGGATTAAATGAATCCATTTTTATGAAGATTGTTAGTGCTGCATCTTCAAAGATGGCTTGGGACATTCTTGAAACCTATTATCAAGGGGTGTCCAAGGTGAAGACAGTCAAGTTGCATAACTTGAGAAGGGATTTCAAAAATATGAAGATGAAGGATAACGAAAGTGTTGATACTTTCATGACTCAAGTAATGAGTGTTGTGAACTAGCTCAGGAAGTATGGAGATGATATTGAGAATAAAATATTCATTGAGAAAGTGCTGAGAAGTTTGCCCAAGAAGTTTGAGCCTGTTGTTGTTCCCATAGAGGAATTTAAATATTTAAGTTTAATGAAAATTGATGAGTTAACTGGTTCTCTTGTTGCTCATGAATCTAGGATATCTAGTTATGAAGAAGGATCATTGGAGCATGCTTTCAAATCCCAACTGCATGCTACCAGAGGCAGAAGTAGAGGAAGGTTTCATACTCATGGAAGAGGAGGTCGATTTTCTGGCCCAAGGGACAACAAAGCTGAATCAGAGTCTGAGCAGAAGCCTTAGAAAAATCCTCCTAATTTAAGAGGGAGCAGTAGCAAACCCTGGCAGCAAGAAAATCAGAGGTATGATAAATCCAAAGTGCAATGTTATTATTGTAAGAAGTTTGGGCATTTTGCTAACAAATGTTGGAAGAAACATGCATATGCTAGAAAACACTCTGCACATATCACAAATAAGTCTGAGGATCATCAAAATCCTATGTTTTTTACTTGTAACGTCACTCAGGAATGTGCAAATGATATTTGGATTTTGGATAGTGGTTGCAACAACCACATGACTGGTAATAAGGACTTATTTTCTTCCATTGATACTAGTATCCAGTCTGAAGTCAAACTGGGAAATGATTGTAAGTTTACAGTTAATCGTAAAGGTGTAGTTCCAGTTTACACTAAGAACAATCAAAGAAGAAATATTGATGATGTTTACTTTGTGCCTGGTTTAAAATGAAATCTTATCAGTGTTGGACAATTGATGGAGAAAAAGTACAGAGTGTTCTTCAAGCACAAGGTTTATACAATCTATGATAAATTTCCCAGCAAACAGTTGATTGCAAGAGTAGAGATGACCAAGAACAGGATGTTTCCACTTATTATGAGAAATGATTTGAGTGGTTCTTTGAATGTTTATAAAGTTGGAAGTTCAGATGAATCTTGGTTATGGCATTTGAGATATGGTCATTTACATTTTAGTGGCTTAGATCATTTATAGAAGAAGCAGATGGTAAAGGGGCTGCCCTATATTCAACAACCTACAAGCTCTTGTGAGAGTTGTATCCTTGGGAAGCATCACAAAGAGAAATTTGTTTCAGGTGTTTCCTACAGAGCAAAAGCTCCATTGGAAATTGTCCACACAGATTTATGTGGACCTATCCAAACACCTTCTTTAACTGATTGTGTTTATTTTATGACTTTCATTAATGATTTCAATAGGAAGACTTGGTTGTATTTGTTGAAATAGAAGTATGAATCCTTYGATGTTTTTAAGAAGTTTAAGTCTATGGTTGAGAATGAGAGTGGTCGAACCATTAAGATCCTCAGGTTTGATAGAGGAGGTGAGTATAAATTGAATGAATTCATTGAATTTTGTGGTCTTCATGGAATTAAAATGCAGTTTATTGCTYGATATACTCCACAATAGAATGGAGTGGTTGAAAGGAAGAATCARACCATCATGGATATCACTCGAAGCATGTTGAAAGATAAGCATATTTCAAATGAATATTGGGGAGATGTGGTTCTTTGCTCTRTTTTTATCTTGAATAGAAGTTMGACCAAGACCATGAGGGATTGTGTACCTCAGGAAGATTGGGATGGTAAGTCTTGCAATGTTTCTCATTTCATAATTTTTGGATGTGTTGCATTTGTGCATGTACCTGCAGAAATGAGAAGAAAGTTGGATGACAGAAGCRAGAGATGTATCTTTGTTGGATACAGTGAAGAATCTAGGGCATATAAACTCTACAATCCCACCACCTAGAAATATGTAATCAACAGAGATGTTCAGTTTAAAGAAGATGAAGCCTGGGATGGAAGTATTGACAAATCAATTTTAGAGGGAGCTATGTTAACCCATGAAGATGATGATGAAGCTGAGCAGAGTGAAGAACACGGACATATGGTTCCACATGCACATATGCTTCCAGCAAGAAGTCCAACAAGGCTAGCACCATATTTCAACCCATCTCAATTTAGAACGCCAAGAACTCATGAGCGTGGTGAGCCATCTCGACATGGTGGACATCAAACAGATTCACAGGTAAGCAGTGAATCAGATCCTACTTTAGCTTGATTGAAAAACAGATCTAAAGGACATAAAAATAGAAGTTAAAGAGAATTATATGATCAGAATGAAGAGGTAGATCACATTTAAAAATTTTCATTTATAGCTTATGATCCTGTAAGTTATGATGAAGCTGCTAAAGAGGATGTCTGGATAAGAGCAATGGATGAGGAGATTGATTCCATTGAAAGGAATAACACTTGGGATCTTGTCAATTTACCTGAAGGCAAGAAAAGTGTTAGTGTTAAGTGGGTTTTTAAGACTAAGCTGAATGCAGAAGGTGATATTTAAAAGTACAAGGCAAAACTTGTAGCTCAGGGGTTTAGTCAACAACCCGGTATTGATTACAATGAAACCTTTTCTCTTGTAGCAAGGATTGACACAGTAAGGATGGTCTTAGCTATTGCAGCTCAGAATAGATGGATCATGTATCAGATGGACGTCAAGTCTACATTTTTAAATGGATATTTAGAAGAATAAGTTTATGTAAGACAACCTCCAAGTTATGAGATTGATAAACACATAGAAAAGGTTTACAAGTAAAGGAAAGTTTTATATGGATTGAAGCAGGCATTCAGAGTTTGGTATAACAGGATTGATGAATACCCAATCAGTGTTGGATTCAGGAGAAGTCTAAGTGAACCAACTCTGTATACAAAGGTAGACTAGAAAGGTAAAATTTTGATTGTTTGTTTGTATGTTGATGACCTAATTTTTACTAGAGATCTATATGTAGATGATTTTAAAAATGCCATGAAAATAGAGTTTGAGATGATTGATTTAGGTTTGAAGAAATTTTTTCTTGGAATTGAAGTAGATCAATCTGATGATGGTATTTTCATTTGTCAAACTAACTATGCAAATGAAGTGCTTAAAAGGTTTAGAATGTTGAATTGCAAGCCAGCTGCAACACCAATGGCAACTGGTGTTAAACTGAGCAAGTATGATGAAGGATCAAATGTTGATCCAACCCTGTATAAGAGGCTAGTTGGAAGCCTTATGTACTTAACAACAACCAGAACTGACATTATGTTTGTTGTGAGTTTGATTTCCAGATTCATGGAGACTCCGAAGAGTACTCATTGACAAGCAAGAAAGAGGATCCTGAGATATGTTGCTGGAACAACTAATTTTGGTATCCGATACACATCAAGCTTAAACTTTGAGCTGGTCGGATATACTGATAGTGATTTTGCAGGTTCCATTGATGACAAGAAAAACACATCTGGGTATATTTTTAGTCTTGGATCTGGAGCAGTGGCATGGACATCAAGGAAACAACCCATTGTGACTCTATCTTCCATTGAGGTAGAGTATATTGCAAAAGCTGCAGCTGCATGTCAAGTTGTATGGATGAGAAGGGTCTTGAATGAATTGTTTCATAACCAAAATGATGCAACCCAGATTGTCTGTGACAATAACTCTGCCATTGCATTGTCAATGAATCACATTTTTCATAAACAAAGTAAACACATTGATACAAGGTATCATTTCATTCGAGAGCTCGTAACTGGTAAGGAGATTTATGTTCAGTTCTGCAGATCTGAAGAACAATTTGTAGGCATTTTTATGAAGTCTTTGGGAAATGAATTGTTTAAAAGGCATAGAAATAATATTGGGGTTTACAAGTTGTAATGCATTGTTTACATCAATTTTGTTTTACATGTTTTAGTTTGTTTTTTCCTGAAATGATTAAGAGGGAGTATGTAAGAGATTAATCATTTCACCGCCTTATGATGACGGATCGGTGGTCGTCTTGACCCTTCAAGATGTGAGGGTTCACTGTCAAGCGATGGCTTCCTTAACCTTTGCAGGCCACCAAATACCATCACCGCCCTGATTTAATTTTTCCTAAGGTCGAAGGGGCAAGTTTTGTTCCTATAAATACTTGAATCATATTGTAATCCGTACACAGAGGGTAAGACGAGCTTGAAAGTATTTCTTGAATCAAATCAGTTATTCCCTGTTTGGAGGTTTGCTCTTTTATTTCTTGATAAATTCATTTTTGAGAAAACACAATATTTTTTTGGTTTTACTAATTACAAACCCAGTGATTTATTTATTCCGAGTTTATTTGTTGGAGCATGTGATTTTAAAAGGAGATTAAATACAAAATTGATATTTTGGCATTCGGGACTTGCTTGTTACATATGCTAGGAGTTCCTTTGCTTTACCAAACACTGAAACCTGAAATTGTTGGACCAACACCCTAATCGCATTTCGCAATTCGACGTTTCTTATTTCATTTTGTTTGTGCGTCAGCGATTCGTAAACCCCGAAATCCCGAACCCCGAAACCCCGAAGTGTTGGGCCCATATTGCATTTGCATTTTCGCCATTGAGAGTTGTTGTGTGTTGGTGTTTGGCATTTGTAATAGCCAAACCCAGAACCCCAAAACCCAAAATACTGGGCCCACAACCTTTTCTCATTTCGGGATTCAGCGAACAACGTGGTCTTTTGTTTTTGTAATAGCGTTTGTAATCGCCGAAACCCCGATTGACCTCCGTTTTTTCACATTCCTATTACTCTAATTCATGGTTTTGAATGTGCAGGCTGCAGTCCTAAAAAAATATTCTGCTCAACTTTCACTTGCGACCTTAATATGTTTTCTAGGGACATTACAGGCAACAGTTCTAAGCTTAGCTCTCGTACGAGATCCTTCCAAGTGGGCGTTAGGGTGGGACATCAACCTTTTAAGTGCCGTCTACTCTGTTCGTTTGTCTGGTTTTTTTTTTTGTCCTTTCGATTGAACATGAATTCAAGATTGCGAGTTTGCAAACGAAAGTAATTTATAGCGTAGAGTAATTAATATTGCTGGGCGCAGGGAGTGGTGGCATCAGCAGTTGCATATTATGTGCAAGGTCTGTGCATGCGCGTAAAGGGACCTGTATTTGCCACAGCATTAAGTCCGTTGATGATGATAATCGTGGCGGTTATGGGATCTGTTATTCTGTCTGAGCACATATATCTGGGCAGGTTTGTCATTTCTAATTTTTTTACAACTCAAATTGGAATGGAGATTAATAGTGGCTAAAAATAACATGATTTGAAGTGCTAATTAGTTGCACTGATCCACTGAATACAGTGTGCTGGGAGGAGTTATGATCGCAATAGGGCTATACGCTGTTATGTGGGGAAAATTGAAGGATAGCAAGATCTCAACGGATATAAAATGTTCCAAGCGCTTCCCAATTCTGAAGAAATACTCCCCAAAATTTTTGAAGAAATACTCCCCAAAAATGAAAATAAGGCAGATGACATAGAGGCTGCCTAGAACCAACCCCTGAATAATAGGCTTGAACCTCAGCTTTAGAGAGTACAATTTTTCAGTTTGGCACATGGTTATGTAAATCCAATGAAATAACGCGATATTGTGATTATTAGCCACTCCTCTCTAATACTCGATATAAATTCTGAATACAACTATCCTATATTATGGCGAACCAGGTGTACTGGATAGAACATAGAAAAAAATCAATTTAAACAGTTATAGGCACCATTGTCAACATTCGATTATGGACGTGGACATTTCTCTCAAATATGATGAAGTCTCCTGCCTTGAGTCAATTATGTTGATGAGGATAAACTATAATCTAAATATCATATCTATGTTTAATTTACATATCAATAACCTTTTTTTTTATTATTATGTAGGAAGAGGATTAATAATTTTTTAAATTAAAATTTCATGTATGGAGAGGTTGATTTAGTTAATTATGATTAATTAAACTTTATTATAATTAATATAATTTTTAAACTGGAAATTAAATCTTTTTTATTTTTATAAAAAATCAATTTAATTTTTTTTTTTTAATACAAATAAAAAAAAATCATAATTAATTTAAGTTTGATGAATAAAACAACTTTTCCTTTGGATTTTGTTTATCTTTAAATTAATTTAAAATTTAAAGTAAGAAAAAAAAATCCAAGTAAATTTTATATGTGGTGTTTGACTTAATTTAAAGATAATTTATTAAAAATTATGAAATTTGATAACTCATTTTCACTAAATATTGATGATAATGATGATGATTAATCTCTATTGAAACTAAATTGGTTTATCAGACCTTAAGAAGGTAAGGGATTACTTGCAATTCTTTAGAATTTTGTTTTTGTGCTCGAAAAATAATTAATGATGATGATGTTGATTTATGTCCACTAAGAATAAATTGGTCTATTGGACCTTAAGAAGGTAAGGGATTACTTGCAATTCTTTAGAATTTTGTTTCTTCTCTAAAAGCATTTTAAGAGAAGCTTTCAAAGATCACCATAGTTTTGTTGAGTCAAAAGGTTAGGAAGGATGATATTGTGACAAATATTTTGAAATTGAGATCTAATCTGGGTATAGGATGGGCAATCTAAGAGAAAGTGATTTTCATCTTCAACCCTCTTAGTGTCACCAAGGTGAGACACTCTTTCATCCCATGGTGTTTTATGAATTGGCAAACACTCTGTTTCACTATGGACCTCATACTAATTGTTCTTATTTTAGCAATGTTTATTTTTTTCTATACACTTTTCATAACAAATAGATAAATTTGATATTCTAGATTAGGGTTTATTACCTCATAATACCTTAATTTTATTTATTCCTATAACTCTTTATCACACCACATTTTCTCCTTAAATTTTCATTTAATAATATTTTTAATAGTATCCTTATTCTGCAAATGGTTTCTTCCATGACTCCCTAATGGCCTACCCAGTACTAGGCATCTTTATGCCATCCCCGCTTCAATTAAAAGTGGTTATGGCTGGAGTTTGAAGAAATTTTAGGAAGCCTCTTGTCTTCCATGTTGTTTAACTTGTTCTTATACAATCAATATCTAGTCATATTCATACTCTCAATGGGGGAAAGACTTGCCTCTAAGAGTAGGATATGATAGGGTGTATTTCCCTTAATTTTGAGATTATAGGTTATAAAATTCTTTTGGATTTTCTCTATCTATCTCCATGATTCTCGAGAAATACTGCATCCCCAAATTTTACATCCATATAGAATAATAGGAGTAACAAGAGTCTCAAAGATGATTTTTTTCTTATCCCATATCGAAAGATTAGCTAATTTACAATTGTTTTCAAGCCCATAATAAGCTTTTGATCCGTCATTTATTCTTTTCTCAATGCTATTATTCCAGTTCAACTTATGGTGAATATCGATTCCAAGATATTTGTATGAAGTCACTTCCTCCAAGGTGTTTTTTTCATATATGAAAGTATCATATGTGATCTTATTGGATTAATGATCATGAATTTTGTTTTTTCAGTATTAACAACCATATCGATATTGGAGCAAAAATCCTTGAGGATTCTTAGTTTCTTTCAAATATTGTGGAGACTCCTCAACATAAGAATGATATAATCAACATAGAGAAGAATATTGATGACTATACCTGTGAGAGTTGCGCCGACATGACCTGCTTCTTCCAAACAATCTTCTAACTTGTCAATGTATATGCCAAAAAGGGTAGGGGAGAAGGGAAAATATTGTTTGACTACAATATTGCAGTTAATTTCTTTCGATCATCTCTCATTATCCTTAAAATTGGAAATAACATTCTCATACAACCTTTTAGCAGCAACCCTGAACTCAAAAGACACTTTTATCTCTTCCATCCTATCCCAAAGGTTTTTCGTGGGAACTGTGTTTCTAAAGTCAACAAAACAACACAAAAGATTGGTTTTAGTGTCGTGGAACTCCTTTGCAATGATCCTAAGGGTAACAAGATGGTCTAAAGTTGAATGATACCTCCTAAATCCAGCATGGCATTTAGCTATTTTACCACGACTTTCTAGCCAAAGGCTAATCTTTTTTTCCAAAATATTTCCATATAGCTTGGTTAAAATCAGGCTAATCATAATGGTCCTATAATTAGAGGGAATGTTTATATCCCCATTTTTAAAAATAGATACAATGAGGCTTTGTGTCCAGGGTTTAGGGAATCCTTGCTTAACTACTAAGTTGAAGAGCTTTTGTATGTGAGGGATGAGGATAGGCCCTCCGATTTTAAAAATTTCAGCTTGGTAGCCTTCAATGTCCTTAGTTTTCCTATTTGCAAGTCACTTAACCTCAAACTATATGTCATCCAAAGAAAAAATTTCATTCTCTGTAGGAACAATAGGATTGGTCTCCATGGCATTAGGGAAATCGTAAATACATTTAAGGTAGGAATTACAATCCCTTAATGGAATCATGTCGTTTTATTTAGTATTGCAAATTAGAATTTGCCTCGAGAACTTCTTAGGATCAAGCTTAGATAGGTGTAAAACCTNCTCCATGGCATTAGGGAAATCGTAAATACATTTAAGGTAGGAATTACAATCCCTTAATGGAATCATGTCGTTTTATTTAGTATTGCAAATTAGAATTTGCCTCGAGAACTTCTTAGGATCAAGCTTAGATAGGTGTAAAACCTACTCTTGCCTTTTATTTATATAGTACTTTTTTTCCTATTAATTAGAGATTTGTGTGTATTGATCTTATCGAGTTTGAAGGAATCATTAGAAGCATCCCTAATGACTTTCCTAGCAGTTTTACATTTTTTATCATACCAAGGGTTGATTGTTCTATTCTTATTTGTATATGACACCTTGAAAGAGAACTTGTTAATAGAAATGGAAAGGGTAGTTGTAAAATTATGATAGAGGTATTCAATGTTGTCCTTATAAGTTAGGAGATGTAATTTAATTTTTAAATCATTTAAGAAAATATCAACTTTTGTCAAAAATCAGTTGCTTTCGATTATTAGAATTTTCTTCAATGGTGCTCCTTTGCATAGGAAAGTTTAGAATTAGGGTTGAAGTTTTATGATTAGAGTCGGGTTCATGGTAATATAAAAGGTCAAACATTACTATTTGGTTGGAAATAGGGTTATCGGATATCACGTAATCCATGACACTACTACCTAGACCATGAATACAAGTCATCTCGTTGGACTAGCTTAGTACCAAACAAATTCCGAGTTAAGTCTTCAAATCTTTCTTTGTAGCTATTAGCTAAAACAAGGTCATGATCTAGCCATAAAGGATTATTGTTGGAATCATTGCTTAAAAGAATAGCCTCGTTAATTGCACTTCTAGCATTAAAGTCTCTTAGTAGGAGGATATTACCTTCATTTCTCAAAGTTATAAAGTAGTATTATAGGGACAATTTCTATTTAATTTTATTTTTTTATAAAAAATATAATTAATAGGTGCAAAATAGCAAATTGTTGTATACGTCTTCTTAGCATTGATGTCTCAAAACTTCTATCTAAATGTAGTGATTAAGAAGTTCTCTTTTATAAAGTCTTTTATAAAATTGAAAGTGAGGAGAAATATTTTTTCTAATATAAGAGCCTATGTCTCCTATCCCTAGAGGGTATGATTTGTGTTGAAGGCTGACCACAATACTAATACCCATGCACCCCTAATACCCATGCGCCCTTTTGATAATTCTTTTAATATATATATATATATATATATAACATTTTGTCAATAATTGATATACAAAATGTGATAATAACAATTATTTTAAGTTAAATTAAAGCTATACCAATATTTAACATGATGAGATTTTTTTTTGGTGTCTCCTCCTAACTATTACTAGTTTGTAATAATTACAATTAATAACTATATATTTTTTAAATAATTAACATATAAAAAGAGATATATTTTTTAAATAATTAATATATAAAATATGATAAAAAAAATTAAATTAAATGTGACGTAAATAATCTTCACTAGAACCTATAATTGGCACTGATCCTAGACTTTATGTAATTTCTGCAATAAAAATGGATTTGAGTCTTCTGCGTTTTGTTTTGTTCACGTATCCCATTACGCATCTACTTTACTGACGCATCATCCACCATCGACTGTTTTATTATTATTTAACAGTGTTGCTCCTCGCACTTCCTTCCCATGGGAAGTGAATGAATTAAATTAGGCAGGAAATCAAATAGCAACACTATACTTATGCAGTTTTTTTATTTCTTTGTTGGAATTTGGTGATTTACCATTTAAATTTTATTTTAGTCCATCGGGAATTTTAATAAATTTTTTGAATTTAGTCAATTTCGAATTTCAAGAGATTTCTTTAATATTTAGATTGGTTTAAAATGCAACAAAACTTCTAAGACAAAGCTCTGAAAGGCATGAAACCTCCATTGTATTGGAGAAAACTCAAACTATTCTTGAAAATCCGACCCAATTTAACCTATTTAAAAAAATAAAAAACTATTCACTATAAGTTTAATCTATTCCAATCAACTAATTTTACAGTTGCTTCTTTTGCCATCTTCCTTGAAAGGTACTCATGCATGTCCTTACATATTTCTAACTTTTCATGTACCTACATGTTCGAAGGAAATTAAGTTTTCTTGAGAAGTAAACAATATCCACCATGAAGATGAAGATTCCCGGTAGGAACTCTTCAGGTTGGAGTCATGAATGGGTATTCCATTCAAAGTTTCAAATTGCCTGGCTTGTTTTGTCAGTTTTGGACAAGATTCTTCATACTGTTTAATGTTTTTGGAAATGTGGAAATCTGTACCATCATTTTATGTGAAATCATGAAAGTATAGATTGAAACCATGAACAAATGGATGGAATATGATTTCACCAGTTTTGTGATGGATTTTTGCATGCCACGTTTTCCTAGCGACCTGGTTTAGTAGTTGGAATTAGATATATAATCTTTGAAATAACTATATTTCCAATTCAGATTAGTATATAAGAGTTAGTTTATTCACACTTGGATTGATATAGAATTCTTAGTTTGTATATTCAAACTTGGATCAATATAGAATACTTATTTATACGTGTGAACGAAGGTGTTTGATTTTTTGGATTGGTTTCTTTGGAGGGCCTGCACCTCCGTCCGACCAACATAGACGAATACTAGACACTAATGTTGGCGTTGCTAAGGAAACACAGACTGACTAGGGTGCCTGTAGTTGGGTGGGTACACGACAAGTTGGTTAAGTTGGGCGTACTTGTCGAGGACGGACTTGGATAAATGCCTTGAGGAGGTGAGCCAAGACTTATATGAATACAGCTGTGTCTTATGGATGAGCCAAGTGCTCTCTTGTGAGACCAAAGCATTGTATTGTACACTGCTGTAACATCTTGTATAATAAGAGACTGTATGGGTGTTAGGCACCTTTGGTGGCACCCAACCATACTTGTGTCTCTTTCTCATGTGTATGTATGTTGTTTGTTCTTGGTTTGTATATTTGGCTGAGTATAGAACTTGATTATTATATATGTTAAAAAAAACAAGTGTTTGTAATGAAGTGTTCATGGTTTGAGTATAGAACTTGATTATTATATATGTTAAAAAAAACAAGTGTTTGTAATGAAGTGTCCATGGTTGGATGATGGTTGGGTGGGTGACTTAGTGACAAAGACCTTGAGTGAAGAGGCATAGTTCGGACGAAATACTCTTAGTTTAGTTGTCAAGTTAAAAACATCCAGTGTTGCACGACCCTTAGTTATCGGGCAACTCAAATACACAAAGTCGTATTGAATCCTTGAATTGTGAAAGCATGTCACTTTCCTTAAAAACCTTCCCTTCCTTTAAATTTAAAATATATTAAACAAATTAACTTAAATAAAATTATACAATTTTTAATTAAATAATCGATACTAATGTCACTTTTCCTCTCTTATGTGAAAATTTACAAGTAACATACAAATGTAGTGCAGGAAGCTTAGGCCCACATTTTACATATTCTACCAAATATTTTGTACTAGCTTTGTTAGGGTATGCATTATTGCTTTTTAATGGTAGACATTGCTTCTCTTTATTATTCCCTTATGTGAAAATTATTGGCGAGCAACTTAATTATGGAGGGCCAACCATGGACTGGAATTTCTCCTACCTAGGTTTGGAATTAACTTATCCGACATAGGCATGTTCACTAAGTAATGTACTA
This sequence comes from Picea sitchensis, assembly GCA_010110895.2. NCBI lineage: Eukaryota > Viridiplantae > Streptophyta > Pinopsida > Pinales > Pinaceae > Picea > Picea sitchensis. The sequence goes on from SNQJ01S0014159.1 coordinate 34,210, forward strand.
ACATCTATGACTTTCGTGATTGCTCCCCTGTCGGAGTAATCAAATCACATCATTCCCTCCAAACCTTTATTGTGACCACAAGGAATATTTCGAACATATGAAATCATGTTCAGAGTAGTTACATATGTGATTAAAATCTCATTATTTATTTTTTTGGCACTTTTCAATATGCTACCTAAAATAGTTTTCCAATAATTCAATATTTTCTTGTAATTTGAAAGAAGAATGTTGAATTTAATAAACAATTAGTAATAATAACATTATTATTAATGTTTTGTATACTTTTCTTTCTTTCTATCTATATTTAACACATCAAATGATATTTTTCGATCAACAATGAACTTTATACGAGGTGTTCTATTTAATTGAAAAAAAAAATTCTTAAATTTATTTAGCACTATGAATTTTTATAAATTTAAAATGGGAATAAAATTAAAATTGAAATAAATTTATTACCATAAATAAAATTGGTTGTGCAACGCTTTCCAAATGGAATGCATAAATAAAATGAGAAAAAAATAAGTGGACATTGTGTTCATGAGTGGCATGGACTTGAAATAGGTTGTGGGGAAAACAAGTAGCAAAAATGTTGGTACATGACCAATGCAAAGCTTTAAATGACAACTACCAAACACCCATAAGTTCAATTCCAACCATTTGAGAAAACTAAAGTTCATATTGGTGATCTAGGTGGATCTTTGTGGCCATCCACCTTCTCCATTGAATCAATGTTTCCGAGTTTGTGGTTTTGATAAACCCTGATGTTCACCCTTTTGACGGGGAATGTAATGAAATTCCATCTTCATTTGTAATGTAATGTAATTCCTACAATGTTCAAGCATCGGATCCCATTATAAATCCACATTTGAGAGTGCTTGGGTTAGAGTAGCACTAGGATGGGTGACCTCACTAGAATTCCTAGTGTTTTACATGCCTATGGCATTTTGTAAAATTAGACCAATTTATCCCACACACATCATGATAATCATTCTCCTCTCACTCTCTCATATATAATTGAGGCGAAATAGTTCCTTTAATGATCCAGGTGGACATTGGTGGCACCTATTCCACTATCTCAAATTAAAGTTTCCATCTTGTTTGTTTTTCCACATTTTTTTAGGTCCCAAACTTCCACGACCGTTTTGAGGCCCTAAACAATGATTTTTTGACTTGGTAGTGTCTAATAGATCCCTATTCGGATGTATTGGTCTATTCAGAATGTGTACTCCCCAGCTAGACCTTTTCGAAGAGGTATTGAGCACCATAAATAGAGATCATATGCAAAAGTTGCACCCTTGGGAAGTTGACATATCAACTACCCTCATCGGGGCCTACAAACCTTTTGGTGTTTCATATTTCAGGATTAGGGTTTTGGATGTTTCGGGTTTTCTCATTTATCCTTTATGTTAAAAAGGATTTTGGAGGCTCATTGTAATGAAATTATTATGAATGAGCGTAGCCAACACATCACTCTTCAGAGATAATCTACCACCATTCTATATAGCTTATGTGATTAAGATTTTATAGTCTTTTGTACTCCAAAAAATCATTAATTGAATACAAGTTTTATTGTATTACTGTATTAGTTGCAATATCTTTGTGTATTTCCTTGCTATATAAATTCTATATTTATTCCTTAATGTCATTCTCAAAATAACCTGGATCAGTGGTATCAGAGAATTTTGATCCTTGTCCTTCTTACTGCATGTCCCCGATGAGGTCCGGTTATATAGAGTTGGGTCTCGAGCTTGTTTTTCTTAACGAAAACTGCTCTCACCCTCCCAAGTGACCTACCATGGTGTAAAAAGAGAGAGATGGAAAACTAGGATATGCTATCAAATTGTTTCTCAAGGACATCCTCACATGATAGGGGAATGATATGATGGATAATCTCGCCCAGATCCTTCGACGACTACCAAAAAAAATGGAGGAACCTTCAACCAACAGTCACTTCATAGGTGTGATGCCATTTTTAAGGTACGCATTAACTTTTATACTCCTTTATTTGAAGGCCACATAGATATTGATGCTTTGAAAAAATGGTTAATCTTGTTAGAGGTTTATTTCTTTATCCAAATTATTTCCAAAAGTGAAAAAATAACCTTTTCTCTCCTTAAGGCCCTTCCCCATGTCATAGATTGGTGGGAGACTTACTGTGAGCAACATGTCGAGGATGAGTCTACAATTTTGGGACTAGGAACCACTTGGGATAATTTTTTTGATACCCTCAAAGAGTTATACTACCATGTTGAATACTATGATGACCAGTACATGAAATGGACAAATCTACATCAGGAAAGAGACCATACATTGTTGGAGTACACTAACATCTTCCATACCTTGCGCACAAAGATTGGTATTAAAGGCTTCTACAAACACTTGGTTTTAAAGTACCATAGTGGCCTACACAGGTACATCCAAACATATATTGAGCTAATTTACATCTCCTCAATGAGAGGCACTTACCGATATGTTGTAAATATAGAGAAGAAGTTCAAGAAAAAGAATAAGTGAGATTTTTTTTATGTAAACCCATCGCAGAAGAAGCCTAATAAGGGTGGCCCTAACTCCCAGGGAAAAGGATAGAGCAAGGATGGAGAGTCCCAAGACAACCAGTCCAAGCCACAAACAAACAAGGGTAATGGGAATTTGAATAAGGACAATGGAAACTAGTGTGAGCTCCACAAAATCCCTTGGAAAAATACTAATGAATGTCTCCCAAAAAATTCATTGTCGCCTGAGACGAAAGCCTTAGGGTCAAATGTTGACTCAGACTCTAGTTTAGAACTGAAAAAGGGAAAATAGATCATTGATGTAGAACCCAATGTTACCATCTCTACTACAAAATTCCATCCAGAGGAACCAAAGGAGCTTGAAGAAGGGGAGCACCTCTTCCACTCACAAATGTGGGTGAAGGGGATCCCACTCCATTTCGTTGTTGATAGAGGTAGATAGAAGAACCTAATCTCATCATAGTTCGTCAGGAGGTTAAATACGAAAATGAAGCTTCATACTCAACCATACACCATCGTTTGGTTCATCTAGGGAAAGGACATCCACATCATCTAGTAATATTTCCTGCACTATGACATCAAACCCTTCAAAGACGAGGTATTGTGTGATGTTTCCCCCCTTAAATTATTTTATTTTTTGTTAAGACAACCATATATGTGGAAGCATACTTTTTTTTATGAATCTAGGATCCATAGTGTCATTATTACTTTGGGAGATCACACTTCAAGGTAGTGGAGGCATTCCCAACTAATGTGGTATCTTTGATCTCCGCAAAGAAGTGTAGAAAGGTTGTCTGATACCAAGATTTGTCCTCTTTATAGTTTTCTCAGAAGGTGAATGGAAGGTAATTGCAACCACCAAAACCTTTGCACAGGGCCTATCTACATAGTAGCAACAAGTGGAAAATATAGTAGAAGAGCACAAAGAAATATTTTCCTCGCCTATTGAGGTTCCTATGCACTATCAGTTAAATCCCTCAATTTATTTGACACCGATTGATACCATGCTTAATGGACCATTGTACAAGAATTCTTTTACGGAGAATGAAGAAATGAAATGCTATATCCAAGAGCTATTCTGAAGTGCCACATCAGACCGATTCCCTAACCTTGAGGGAGACAAATTGTTCTCGTACAGAAGAAGGATGAGACATGGCGAATTTTTATTTATTACAAATCCCTAAACAAGATAACACTCAAGAATTGGTACCCAAACCCTTGTATTTATGATTTTCTTGATAAACTCAAGGGATCCAATCTTTTCAGTAATATTGATCTAAATTTAGGCTACCACGAGGTTTCGATTCAACAAAATAATGTATGGAAGACAACCTTCAATTATAAAGAAGGTATCTTCGAGTGGTTGGTCAATCCTTTCATCTTGACTAATTCTTTCACCACAGTAGTGTGAATGATGACATATTGCGGGCATTCAAAAATATTTTTTGGTCATATATCTCGATGACATCCTCATCTTCAAAAAAACTTGGGAGGAACATTTGACACGTATTTAGTAGGTCTTGGGAACCACGCGACAAAACAAGTTATATGCCAATTTGGACAAGTGTTCCTTCGACATGCAGAGAATCCAATATTTGGGATACATCAAGGATGAGCAGTGTGTGCATGTGGATCCAACCAAGATCCAATTGATCCATGATTGACCGGCCTCGAAGACAATGACCAACGTCCATTGATTCTTGGACCTTGACAACTTCTACCGCAGGTTTTTGTTGGGGTTCTCTCATATCTCTTGGGCCCTAAGATAGGTGACCAAGGGTGGAGTGAAGGCCAAGATTGCGTAGGATGCATCCCAATAGAAATCATTTGAGAATTTGAAATTCCACCTTTGCTCATCACCAATCCTTATTCTTCCATACCTACAAGAACCATTTGAGATTGACACAAATGATTCAGATGATGTTATCAGTGTATTCCTCCCTCAACATGGGAATCCACTAGCCTATCAAGTGAAACACTATTAGATGTTGTTCTTAGATACCCCACCTACGACAAAGATATGTACTCCATTGTATAAACATGTTGATAGTGGAATAATTACATTATGGGGAAGGAAACAATCATCCACACTGATCAAATTCCTTTGTAATCCATGTAGACACAAGGAAAGTTACATAGTGACCACCATCAAAAGTTTTCCATGTACCTGCAACAATTCCACTTGAACATTAAGTAAAAGAAGGTCATCACTAATCATGTCGCAAATTTCCTCAGTCGTCCCTGGATTGTGGTGCTAACCACTATTCTTAACTCCTGTGGGCATGAGACGTCAGGTTGGCCACAATTTTACAATAATGACTCTAACTTTGTTGCTTTCTATCATACATTGAGAATTGAAAAAATAGTTCCATATTTTCATCTCCAATATGGATTGTTATACCATCTGATCCATCTCTATGTTCCTTCACCCAAAAATGAAAATCTGATCTAGGAAGCCCATTACAGTCGGACAATAGGAAATTTTGGTGTAGATGAAATGGTGACAATACTGGAAAATCATTTTTAATGGTCGAAGCTTCGATGAGATGTCTGCAAGTATAGCATATCCTACACTTCCTTCTCCATTGTGAAGCCATCCATCAAGAAACAAGAGTTATACACCCCTATTCCTATTCCAGATAGGATTTGGGATTCTATCTCCATGGATTGCATGTCCAATATACCTTCAACCAAGCATGGGAATGACTATGTCTTTGTGGTCATTGATCAATTCCCTAAGATGGCATTTTTGGCACCCTGAAAGAAGAGTATCAAATTCGAGTCCACCACCAAGATCTTCTTTGAACATGTTTGGGTTCATTTTTGGATCCCACGAAAAATTGTCTTAGATCAAGAAAGTAGGTTCCTGAGAAGGTTTTTCTCCAACCTATGGTCTATGATGGACACCAAGCTAACCAAGTCAACTTCCTTCCACCCACAGACTGATGGACAAATAGAGTTAATCAACATAATTATTTTCCATATAAGGAGTATGCACAATTCCAAACATCCATGCACATTGGATGAGATCCTTCCTTATGTTCAACATAGCTACAAGAGATCCCTCCAAAAATCTATTGGCACAACCCTTTTCAGGTGTGCTTGAGGTTCGAACTATTGATCCCCATTGACATAGCTCTACCTATTGCAGTTGCACAGGAAGAGTCCTCCCATGCTCAACCCGAGTTTGATCAAGCAAACAAATTTGTTGAGTGAATCCAACACATCGAACAACAAGTTCATGATATTTTTGTGAAATCCCATGCTAAGTACAAGATGGGCCATGATCAACATCGGGTACCACACAAGTTTCAATTGGGAGATAAAGTATGGTTTCATTTACAGAAAGAACGCCTCACAGGAACCCATCAGAATATATGCCCACTTTGATACGATATTTGTACCATCACCAAGGTTGTGGGTGAGAATGATTTTGAATTAAGTATTCCTCCTTTCCTTGTCTTGCACCCGATATTTAATTTTTAACCTCTTTGACCATAATTTCCATCTCTCTTAGACACTTCAGACATGACCAAGCACTTGCCCCCTAAAGAAATCAATCCTGGAAGAATTTAAAAAACAAAATTTAATACGATCATGGACACGAATATGAATGGGACAGACCAACAAAACATCCAACTCTATTGGGTTGTCAAAGCATGGTAGTTTCTTCATCAGGGCAAGTAGCTTGCCAGGATTCAGATTCAATGAAAGTTTCCCTATATGATGGAGGAAATTGATGCAATGGAGACCATTTATTCCTAAGGGGGGAGGACTAATATAGGTGTACATAGGTAGCATCCCACCTATTCCACTAGCTAAAATTACAATTTCCATCTTGGCATTTTTTCTACAATTTTTTAGGTCCTAAACTTCCAAGGCTGTTTTGAGGCCCTAAATGATGTTTTTTTACTTGGCATCAAGAAATATATCACTTTTTGGATGTATTGATCCATTTGGAATGTGTACTCCTTAGTTATACCTTTATGAAGGGGTTTCGAGTTCTCCAAACCAAGATTGTATGCAAAAGTTGTGTCCTCCAGAAGTTGACATATCAACTACCACCATTGTGGCCCAAAAACCTTTTGGCGTTTAATATTTTGGTGCTAGGGTTTTGGATGTTTAGGGTTATCTCATTTATTCTTTTTGTTAAAAATTCCTTTGGAGCCTCATTGTAATAATCTTATTGCAAATGAGCGTAGCTGACACATCCCTCTTTAGAGATAATCTACCACCATTCTAGCTAGCTTGTGTGCTTTACATTTTACAGCCTTTTGTATTCTAGATAGTCATAATAGAATATTAGTTATACTATATTACAATATTCCTTGCAATATCTTTGTGTGTTTCCTTGTTATATGTCTATTCTATTTCTATCTTCATGTCATTCTCAAAATAATATAGATCATTTAAGGATGCAATGGACTGTGATGTAAAGATTGTTGCGAATGAAGTGTATCTAACATCTCTTTCTCTTCAGAGACAAACTACCCCATTCTAGTATTCTATTATTTTGTTATTGTATTCATTAATAGAAGTTGGGTCTCACTATATTTCTTTGTTTTCTCTATATTTTCCTTTGTACCTCATTTCGCTCTCAACATAATCTGGATCTTTGGTATAAAACAAGTCTTCTCCTTATCATTTCCTAGAGAATGTCCTCGATGTGTTCATGGTATAGAGAGTTGGGTCTCGATCTAGTTTTTCTTGAGGACAACTGCTCTCACCATCCCAAGAGACATCCCATGGAAGAAGAAAAGAGAGATGACGAAGAAGGATATCCTTTAAAGACGTTGCTTGAGGAAGCCCTCATGCGATAGAGGAATGGGATGATGGACATTTTCACTCAAATCCTTCGACAACTATAGATGGTAGCCGAGGCATATTTAACAAGAAGTCATTTCCCTTCAAGGTAAAAGTCAATTTTTATATCCCCTTATTTGAAGGCCATATAGATGTAAATGCTCTAGAAAAAATGTTGAATATACTAGAAGGTTTTTACTTTGTCCAAAAATTTTCCGAGAGTGAAAAGGTCACCTTCATCCCCCTTAAAGGTCTTCCCCATTATAGAGCTTGGTGGGAAGTGTTGAAGTTTGAGTAGCTTCATAAGATATCTTTATTTTATTTGATGAAGACAAAACCATAAATAATATTATTATATTATATTTGTTAAGACGGCCCTATTGTGCCTTTGTAAAATTCGGCCCTATTATGTCTTGACAAGTAAAATGTAAAATAAAAGGATAAAGTGGCAGGTTGGTCCAGACCTAATTTTAGGCTGTCAAAACTACTATTTATAAGGGATACTAGCGCCTCATTTGAACACACGCAAAACACATGTTCTATGGATAAAGAAGAGAATTGCACAAGATTTAGAGGGAGAAGCTACTGGAGCTAGGTGGTGACACTGTGGAGGTTCTTGCTCTACTTCTCAATTATATCTTGGTTATGTGGTGCGCTACTCTTCCCTAGTCAAGGGTATGAGGAGGCATTGTTCTTGGTTGGTGAACCTATATTGAAGAAGTTTGATGGGTATTCCTCTAGAGGCTTTTCCAAGGGTAAATCTTGTGTATGTTGTGGATGTTATTCTTTCAATGATCCTTTATATGCATTTATTGTGATAATTGATTAAAAGTAAAAGAAGACTAATCTAGTTAACTTCTTAAGAACAAAATTCAGCATGGTATCAGAGCGGGCCTAAAATAAGGAATTTTCATAGTACATAAGAAATATTTGAAGAATCTAAGATAATAGGAAGACTTTCCTAACCCTAGTGCACCTCTTCATGTGCATAAATTCTCAGTTGGATGGAATTCTGTAAAATTCAACTATTGTTGCAGCTGTTCCAACTGCCTGCACCTGCATAAAACCTAGGTGTGACATTTTTCTTGTTTAAGCAGTACATTGGAGAAAGTAAGCACACCTAGGAACTTGCATAGGAAGGGAGAGTATATTCCCTGGATAGGAATTAAAAATTTTACAAGTTGAAAAATTAGGGTTTCCTCATAAACCCTAGGACTGGTTGCAGCTACTACATATTTTGTGACAGAACTTGTCCTTGACTCAAAAATATCTCTAGTAAGGTATAAGATCCAGATATTGAAAATTTATTTGTTATTCTACTTGTTCCACAAAGGATTACAACCAGTACCAAGCTTCACGAAAATCTTGAAGGAGTTGACGACTTCCGAGCATAGAAGTACAGAGTAATTCTCATTCTAGAAGAGAATGACCTCGTAAGTTTTGTTGAAAAATATATTAAATAGTCGGAGGGAGACGAGGAAAAATCCAAATATAATAAGGATACAATCAAAGCATAGAGGATCATTTTCGACTCCATCAAGAACCATTTGATTCCTAATGTTTCAACATTAAAAACCCCAAAGAAAATTATGGGTGCCTTATCCCGTCTGTTTGAAGGAAAGAACATCAATCAGAAAATGACCTTGAGGACACAACTCAAGAATGTGAAGATGAAAATTTCAAAAACCATACAATCTTACATCACAAGGGTGTCCAAGATTAAAGAGAATCTTGAAGCTATTGGTGACTCATTTGAAAAAGTTGAGTTAATGATGACCACACTAAATATTCTTCCAAACTCTTGGGAATCCTTCATCCAAGGAATCTAGTCTAGAAGGAAGTTAACTAATTTCGGCATATTGTGGGGAGATTTTACTCAAGAAGAATCCATATTAGAGGAAAGAAAAAAAAAGATAGAAATCAATGGATATCAAGCACTAACAAATCATGCAAGAAAAGGAAAGAACAAGAAAGAATTTCCCTCTCACATGAAGTTTTAGAAGCCTCATAAAGGACAATATTCTCATAAATATTTCTCAACATTGAGATGCTTCATTTGCCAGAAGATAGGACATATTGCAAAAAATTGTCCCAAAGGAAAAGACCAAAATAGAGACATGAAGTTTAAAATACATCATATTGATTATGTAGAAGAAGATGAACCTGATCAGAAAAGAACAAAAGAAGATGATTCAAATGAACCATATATTCTATGATATATGACTTAGTTATTTTGAAGCACTCGATCTATATCAAGTGATGTTAATGGAAATATTTGTTTTCATCCCTCATTAGACTTCAAGTAGTAAAAGAGATGGATAATTTTTGTGTAAATTATTATATCATGAGGGCCAAGTGCAAGTTGTACAAAATTATCATTATTCATCTAGACATCGTATAGATCAAGAAAGCAGTATAATAATGCATGCTTCAGGTATGCACCCTTCATAGTGTCTGACAATTTCCTGATGAAAATACCTGGTTACTAAACAACGAGGCCACCTTGACAAGAAACATATTTCGTTTGAAGTCTGACTCAATTTTTCATATTAATACTTGGTAACCAATACCAAGTATATCTTGTTGAGACTCAGAGGATATTATAGACTCCTAGGAAGTCAAGGCTTAGAGAGAGACAATTTTATCATGCAGGGAGGAATACACCTCCAAGATGGATAATACCAAAATCAAAGAAATAGTTATGGTGGTCGTGAATACCACCAGTTCGATAAAATATAAAACAAGCATTAAAAGAGGTCGATGCAATATGAGATTCAGAAGGAGTGGGTATGACAATCATTGTATTTCAGTTTGAGTTACCTCCAGTGCCATATGATGAATTACATGAGTTGGGAAAATGATACATGAATACAGTAGAAGATTGAGTTACCTCCAAGAAAGAGGAAAAGCTACCTTCAATTTCACTTATTGAGCCACTATTAGTTTCAGATGAAGTTTTTGTCGTGATAGATTAGAGGATATAGTCTCAGAGTTCATAAACTACAGTGATAATGGAGCATTCATTCTCAGTTTCAGAAAGTGCAGGTGCAGGTGCAGATCCCTAGTACCAGAAGGAAAAGTTGAATAGAGATTAGAGTACATACTCCGAGGAAGTGAGATAGATAGTTCTTTGTAGAAAGAACATAGATCTAGCACATGATTGTGCATATTGATTTGCAACTAAGAAAGTGTACCATGTTGATACAATTTGATGTGAAAATTTGTACTTGACAAACAAAAGGCCAGATATATGTTTTGCATTGAACACCTTGAGTTAGTATATGGTTGATCCTAGACATGTTCACCTAATTGTGGAAAAACATGTGATGAGGTACCTAAAGGGTACAATTTATTATGGATTCGGATATATCTTGGATCGTGAGATAACATTGCAGGGATACATATATTCAGATTAAGCAGGAAGTGTCACAAACTAGAAAAGGACATCCTGATTTTGCTTCAGTTTGAGATCAATTGTGATCTTAGTAGGAGGAAGACTTGTATGACACTCATTTTCATAGAGGAAGAGTATGTATAATCATGCTTAGCTTGTGGTGAAGGAGTATGGATTCAAAAGATGATTATATGATTGTTTGATCTCGAGTTGGAGGCAACCTGTATCCTTTTTGACAACAAAAGTTACATAAAGTTGTTATAAAACCTAGTGCTCCATGACAAGTCCAATCATATCAAGATCAAGTACGAGTATGTCTGAGAAATGGTACAAAAGGGATAAATAAATCTCCAGTATGTTCCTACCAATGAGTAGGTAGCATACATATTGACTAATCCTCTGTGGAGAATGAAGTTCGAACACTTTAGAGACAAGATTGGTGTGGTACAGAAAGATTTTACCTCATGAAAGGGAGTGATGTGTTTTCTAGTAGCGGTAAGTGATGTTTTCTCTAGTAGAGGAAGTGATGTGTTCCCTAGTAGCGGGAAGTGATGTGTTCTCTAGTAGAGGGAGTGTTTTGTTCCCTAGTAGAGGGAGTGATGTGTTCTTCAATAGCGGGAAGTCATGTGTTCCCCAGTAGAGGGAAGTGATGAGATCCCCATTAGTGAGATCTAATACAGTGCAGGTTGGTACCCCAACGTAGGCTGCTATGCTACCCTAATGTAGGTTGGTACTCCAATGCAGGATAGTATGCTACCCAACAGAGGTTGGTACTCCAATGCAGGCTAGTATGCTACACTAGTGCAGGTTGTTACTCTAACACAGACTGACATGCTACCCCAATGCAGGTTTCTACTCCAACGCAGGTTGGTATGCTACACCAACACAGGTTGGTACTCCAACACATGTTGGTATTCTACCCTAGCACAGGTTGGTACTCCAACGTAAGTTGGTATGCTACCCCAACGTAGGTTGGTACTCCAACAAAGAATGGTATGCTACCCTAGCATAGGTTGGTATGATAATCTAGCACATGAGGGTATGTTAACCCCAACATAGGTTGGTATGCTACTCCAACATAGGCTAGTACATTACTCCAGTAAAAAAAACCCGTAGAACTTCCTATGATATTTAGATCCATGATTGACAACAAAATAATGCCCACTTGTACAGAAGCACATAAGCAATCATGATGATCGTGATGAGAATAATACCTTCCTTTCTAAGAGGGAGTGTTGAATTTTGAGTAGCTTTAAAAGATATCCTTATTGTATTTGATGAAGAAAAAAACCTAAATAATAGTATTATATTATATTTGTTAATATGACCCTATTGTGCCTTTGTAAAAATCAACCCTATTGTTCCTCGACATGTAAAATGTAAAATAAAAGGACAAAGTGATAGGTCAATCCATAACTAATTTTAGGATGGACAAACTACTAGTTATAAGGGAGTCTAACACCTCATTTGAAAACACAAACAACACAATTTGTGGCTAAAGAAGAGAAGTGTGCAAGTTTTAGAGGGAGAAACTATTGCAACTAGGAGGTGATGTTGTGGAGATTCTTGGTCTAATTCTCAGTTATATCTTGGTTATGTGGTACAATACTTGTCCCTAGTCAATTGTTTGAAGGGGATCTTCTTCTTTGTTAGTTCTCTCTTGGAGAGAGGCATTGTTCTTGGTTGGGGAATCTATATTGAGGAAGTTTGTTGGATTTTTCCCTTAGAGGGTTTTCCCAGGGAAAATATTGTGTATGTTATGGATGCCATTATTTCAGTGATCCTTTATATGCAGTTATTGTGTTAATTGATTAAAAATAAAAGAACACTAATCTAGTTAATTTCTTAAGATGAAGTTTCAACATGAAGGTTATTAGGAGAGGTACATTGTGGATGAATCTATGTCATTCAAGATAGAACCCACTTGGGTGGAATTTGTAGATGCCCTCAAGGAGGATTTCTATTATGTCAAAAAATATGAATACCAGTACATGACATGGATGACTTTGCATAAACAAACAGACAAGATGATGTCGGAGTACACTAACATATTTCATACCTTGAACTCAAAGTCAGGTATCAAAGACTTTGATAAACACGTGGTTTTGAAGTATCGCGGTGATATGTATAGGTACATTCAAACATATATGGATTTATTTGACATATCCTCATTGGGAGATGCTTATCAATATGGAGTTAAAATTGAGCATAAATTCAAGAAGTGGAGTAATCCAGAGTTCAAGTTTAAAAATATGCCACAATAGAAGAATGGTAAAGGAAACATTAACTCACATAATGAACGAAAAATCAAAGAAAATCTATCTCAAGAAAATAAATCCAAGAAATAGGCTAATAAGGGTGATGGTAACTCCAAGAAAGACAATGGAAAGTGGCATGAGTTCCAAAACATCCACTGGCACAACACTGATTAATGTTGCACAAAATAATCATTGGTGGTTGAGCTCAAATAAAAAGAATCAAAACTTGACTCAGACTATGATTCATAGAATAATAAAGGGAAAGAGATCATCGATGCAGAACCCATTGCTACCATTATGACTAGAAAAATACAACCAGAGTAGGGGGAACACCTCTTCCCCTTGCAGATGTGGATAAAGGGGACACCACTGCATTTCATTGTTGACAACATGAGTCAAAATAACCTCATTTCAATCAAGGTTTTAAATATATTGAAGCTACCAACAATGCCACACCCCTTATCGTGAACCATCAGATGGTTAAGATGTGGAAGAGACATCTGTGTTAGACAATAGTGCCTCTGGTCCAATGGCATCAAGCCCTTCACGGATGAAGTACTGTGTGATGTTTACCCACTTTAGGTATATGGTTTTCTTTTGGGAAAACCATATATGTGGAAATTACATGTTATCTATGAGTCTCTGCTCCGTAGTGTCATTGTAAGTATAGTTGGTCAAGTCTACATGGTACTAGAGGTAGCTCCAACCACTGCTACTTCATTGATCTCAACAAAATAATGTTGCAAAGTCATCTCTGAGACCACAAATTTATCCCTCTTCACGATCCAATCAGAAGTTGAAATTAAGGTCACTATGAGCACTACATCCTTGACCCAAGACCTTTCTATCTAATAGAAGCAATTCAACAAGATTGTAGAGGAGAACAAAGACATTTTTTCTTCACCTACAGGGGTTTCTCTGCACTATCACGTCTCGCATTCTATTGACATGGTGCATGGTTCTCCCTTACCCAATGGTCCAATCTATATATGCTCCATTCCATACAATTAGAGTCTTCCATATGTTCACCATAGCTCTATTGGCCATTACCCTTTTAAGGTGTGCTTGGGGTTCCAACCATTAGTACCCATTTATATAGTTCTTTTTGTTTCATCTTCACTAACATAATCCTCCCACACTTAGACCAAGGAAAATCATGCAGCCATATATGTTGAATGGATCTACCACCTCCACCAATAGGTTCATAAAATATTTCCACATGACAAGTACAACGAAGATAACTAGTTCAACAAGGAAAGTAGCTCACCAAAGTTTAGATTCAACAAAAGTTTCCTCATCTCCCGAGATAACTTGATGAAATGGGGAACATTTATTACTAAGGGATTGGATTGATCCAAGTAGATCTCAATGGCCATCCACCTTCTCCACTGAATCAACATTTATGAGCATGTAGTTTTGATAAACCATGATATTCAACAAATTTACCGACTTAATGAGAACTGTGACCTCAAAATGAGAACTATGGCTAAAAAAACCCATATTTTTGCATACAAGACATCAAAATCAACCCCCAAATAAAAAAGTGGTGCTACCGGTAGCACCATTTTTTCAAACGGGGTCAAAATTACAACATTTTTCAAACATTTCCTTCAAAACGCAAATAGTAGCTTAGAAAAATACTAAAATCGACACCTAAAAAAAAGATGTTACGGAATTTTTTTTTTTTCAAAATGTTAAATTTTAAGATAATTTGAAATCATATTTTTAGTAATTGGTACCATTAAATCCAAAACCTCAAAATGAGCTCCATCAAATTGAAAAGTACTTCTACCAGTAGCACCCATTCTAAAATTGGGGTATGAAAATGACACATTTTTATAAAGTGGTAAAAGAACTCATCATTACTGTAAACAAAATCATAAAATCAACCCTTAAATGCTTTCTTTTTAAATATTACTTTATCACTCAAAGCACAAGGTAACACATAATTCCATGAAAATATCACAATATACTTTAAAAATTTAAGATCACTTTTTAATATTTTTTTACTTTTAATAAAAAAAAAGTAAATACAAGTTACATTGAATGAAACATAAATTATTTCTTAAAAGTATTGTTATATTGTCCATATTCAAAACATATGAGCTAACAAATTTTATTATATTCTCCATAATCAAAACATATAATTCATAAAACATAAAAATGACTCATAACTTCATGTAAGATCATATGTAAGTTCAATGCTCATTTCTAGTTACCATACAAAGATCATATGGATCAAAAATACATAAAATGTTTCATACACTTATTCAGATTGACTCATGGATTTTGAAATACCATCAGAGTCTACATCAGGGATGATTTTAAGGATGAAAATTGATTTTAAAATGTAGAAACCTTGGCAAAACTTACTAATCCTTCATATGCCAACTATAAATGCTTGGCGCTATTTTTTTTTAAATATTCAAATTTCTAAGTATTTCATATAGTTTAAATAATTTTTTGGTGATTTTTAAGGTAAAATATTTTTGTCCTTTAGAATTTGGGCGAATCATTTTTAGAATAGAGAATCTTTTTTTTGGAAAAACCATGGAAAATTAGCCCCTAAAATCATCCCTGGTCCAACTCTACATTGTCTTCAGATGAATGATTGGATGAAGATGTAGATGATCCATACTCTTCTCTATTTTCGATGAATGCACCATCTAAGTCTAAATGCATGCCCAATATTTCATATGTCAAAATCCTTTTAGATCTTCGACTAGGTTCAACAGACTCCCACCTTGCATTTATTTATTGTGGCAACAATCTCTTGATAGTATCTATTATATTGGAGAGAAGAGTTCCTCTCATTGTCAAATTGAATTCATAAATAAGTATGTCAACATCATCTAATTTTAAGAGGTCAATGCAACGTCAATTTGTATTTTGAGCCTTTCTTTTTCTCTTTCTATTGATATTTGTCTCAACCACCATCTCCAGCTTGTCCACAACATTGAATGGGTGTGTACTTGTTGCATACCAATTCACTTCAATTGCAATAGAATCATCATTTTCTTTCTCGATCTCTATAACCTTTGCAATCCAGAATGGATAACCATGTGGATATTTAGTCACTAAGAGTGAATCATGCTACCCTCCTAAATATCTTGTACGGAACCCCTGTAAAGGTCTTCCATGGCTTCACTTTGTGCATATGATCTTCATGAACCAATATAGATTTCTCTTTCCTCTTCTTGTGTAAACTCAATAGCACCATGAGATTATTTTTTTTCAACAATTTTTGTTTCTTCAGATTCATATATTTTGTTTCCAATGAAATGGAATCTTAAACAATGTATATTCATTTGTTGAGCTTGAAATCATTTCACTTTGACTATTGAAAAAAGACTCCCACCAAACAGAATCAACAACATCAAAGTACTCATATGTATCTTTATTGGACTTTTTTATTTTTTTGAGGCATTCAAAATAATCCACATCTCTATTACGCCTCTATGCGTTATGAATTTCAGAAACTGATTGTAAAAATAATAACTTTGATACAAGTATTGGATGATCTAGAATGAACTTAAAAAATGTTAGACCTGATGAAGGCCCCCATTTTGTAGTAGTTGAATATTGCTTTCCCCATATAAGTGTTTTCCCATCAAATTTTTTGAAACAAAATTGATGTTGGAAGTTAATGTCATTAATATTCTCGATACATTTGTATTCATGGTGTAATCCCTGAATAAATCTTATCATGTCAACAATTTATTCTCATATATGAAAAATAGGCTCTGGAATGTATGCTTTCTTAATACATTCAATCAATGATGGTATACTTCCAACATTTTCCCTTTTCATTGTTACTAAAAAACAATTGAACATTTTATCAATATGATCATGAGTGTCTCCAACAATAAGGAAACCAACTTTCACCTTTTGAAAGATTCATAGTTCAATAAACATGCTTAGATATCCAAACACAATTTGATTTTTATTTTCACAACTAGTGTTGTCCAATTATATATAGAGAACTTGAGGAATATTTCTAGACCAGTGAGTGAGCACATGATGAATTATGGTGATGGTCATACTTTCATCATTATGAATATTTGGAGATGTGAATTAAACCCTTTGACAAATTTTTCCATTTAAAACCATACAACCAACCTAGCGAAACTGAATGAAAATCTCTTCCTGTAAATTTTTTGGTGTACAGAAAAAAAGTGGTAGAAGTGTTTTATTTTGGTCCATGTCGTCAATTATCATACCTAAATATTTGTTTGGACATCATAACACTTCTTCCGATGTTTGTACAACTTTTTCCTTTCACTTGATTGTAGATTCCAATGTTCTTGAAGTTCTTTGACTATGGAATATGCACATGACTTAAAATGAAAATATTGATCATATATTTTCATAGTTGATAAATATCCAATTTAAAAAAAATAAAATTAGTGAATACATACCTATTTATGCCCCTTCATATTTATCTCTTCTTGATCTAATAGTAGCACATATAATGCAAATCCTCATCCTTGACTTCTTATAATATGGACATTGTTGAAATATTTCTTCCATATTCTTGTAAAATATGCATATGTAATAAAATTACCATTTTGTTCAATACCTTCAACATATCCTTTGTACAAGTTGTATATTTCCCTTCTTGAGCAATTATTTGTAATATGTATTGTGTCTCTATTTGGAATACACTCTCCAGGTTTGGAAAAGAATTCATGCATCCATGCTAATGTAGTATTTTTCAATGTCCCACTCTCTCGTCCATGATTTAACTATGAATAAAATGAAGGATCTTTTTCCAATCTTGTTTAGATTCTTGATAGATGAAGATTACCAATTGAATGATTTTTTTTGAAATCCTTTCTGCAAAGTAAAATATTCCCAATGCGATAATCATATCCTATCTTAGTGGATATCATGCACCCCATTAAATATGAATTTTGCATGCTCTTATTCATTCACACATATGTGTTCCTTTTATTCAAGGCATACATGTAGTCCATGCTTTTCAAACTATGTTTTTGAAAATATTCACTTGAAATCAATTCACTTATGGAAATTGATTTAGTGAGAGATTATTTCCTAGACCTTGTATAACTAGAATGATTTGGATTGATATAAAAAGGTCTAGTCCTGGTCCTAGACACAATGTTTGTTTGCAATGTATCCACTATTTCATCATCCTCACTAGAAGGATTTTCCTCATCACCAGAAGGAATATCAAGCAAAACATTGTCAGGAGACTGAACAAGAGAATGTTGATCACCTTGATTTGTTGTAGTTGAATGATTGAGAACATGATCTTCATTCCTAGGTCCATCATCTTGATTGATAATCTTGTTGATGAAAGGAATATCAAATTCACTACAAAAATGATTACCATCCTCACCAATGTCATTGGATCTTTGATGAAAATATTCACTTGAAGAAAAATCATCATCACCCATAAGACTATCAATGCCATTAAGATTCTCACTTGGAGAAAAATTTTCATCATCATCATTGGTACCTTGAAAATCCTCATTTGGATGAAAAGCATCATCAACATTGTATC
Source organism: Picea sitchensis (assembly GCA_010110895.2). Classification (NCBI taxonomy): domain Eukaryota; kingdom Viridiplantae; phylum Streptophyta; class Pinopsida; order Pinales; family Pinaceae; genus Picea; species Picea sitchensis. Next base: position 52,705 of record SNQJ01S0014159.1, read on the forward strand.
CACCATTGACATAATCATCTTCACTTCTTTCAAAATCCCCAATTGAGGGAAAGTTTTCATCATCCTGCTTAGTGCCTTGAAAATATTCATCAGTATCTTGAAAATCCTCACTTGAAGGAAAATCATATTCATCAACATTATTTCCTTTTAATTTATCACTCGAGAAAGAGTTCCTACCAATGGCATAATCATCTTCACTACTTTGAAATTCACCACTTGAGGGAAATTCTTCATCATCCTCATTATTGTCTTGAAAATGCTCACCTGAAGGAAAATATTCATCATCCTCATCGATACCTTGAAAATACTTACTTGGAGGAAAATCATCATCACAAACATAGTTTCCTTTAAATTCCTCATTCGGGAAAGACTGTTCACCATTTCCATAATCGTCATCACTACTTTGAAAATCCCCACTTGGGGGGAATTCTTCATCATCCTCATTCGCCCCTTGAAAATCCTCACTTGGAGGAAAATCTTCATCAGTACCTTCAAAATCCTCACTTAGAGGAAATTCATCATCATCGACATTTTTTTCTTTAAATTTCCCACTCGGGAAAGAGTGTCTACCATTTTCATAATAATCTTGAGTACTTTTAAAATTTCCACTTGAGGGAAATTCTTCATCATATTCATTAGTGCCTTGGAAATCTTCATCGATACCTTCAAACTTTTCACTTGGAGGAATATTTTCATCCCAATAATTTAAACATTGATCATAGTCTCCACTTCGACCTACATTTTGATTATTTTCATTACTATTATACTGATGAATACATTGATCACCATCATATTCCTCCTCTTCATCATTGATTCCTTCAAAGTCCTCAATTTTAGGAATTTATTGAGGAACATGATGAATAACATTGCTTGTACTATGATCAAACTTCCGACTAGATGAAAAATATGATGCCTAATTTTCATTACAAACATTCCCATCGCATTTTATAGTCCCAATAGAAGAGGTATACGAACAATTTATTAA
>SNQJ01S0014159.1:74877-92854 GCA_010110895.2 Picea sitchensis
AAAATAAATCATTACTAATGTTAATCATTAGCATATTCATAATACATTTTATAAATCAAACAATGACAAGCACAACATTATATGAAAAACATAATATAGAATAATGATATACATATAAATATACATGTCAAACATACATCTCAAAAAAATCTTAAACATATCATATATACATCTCAAGTCAAATATAAAATAATCAATATACATGTCAATCAATACCACTACTAGCTAGGTCCACCACCAGAGCTAGATGCATCAATGTCTCTGCTACCAGAAGGAACGGGTGTATCAATACCTATGTCAGAAATAAATGGATAAGAAGGAAAAAAATATTAGTAATGACATGAATCTTCTCATTTCTTTGACTGATATGCTTAGACATGGACACTGACTGGGGGAATTGAATTGGTTCTTTTAATCATTCCTTTTTGGATATGGATTCAAATTTCACTATGAATTCATTAGCTAAATGTCTAAAGGATATTGAAAAAGGAATGATGGATCAATATCAAGATTTGTTTTACAAAAGGGGAACATTGAAACACCCATTGCATGAATCTCTATTACAACCAAAGTCTTATTAAAAATGTTTGATCTACAAGCAAGATGATATTCAAGCACAAGAGGTAAGTGTTGATAGTACAAACTTTTGTAGATCAAATAGACAATTTCCACCAATATTGTTGTTGGAAATGGATAATTTTGTGGGAAATAACAAAAATTTCCATGTGTTTGCATTTTTATCCCTTTTAACATCAAGGAGTGTGTTTGACATTGTTGAAATTGGATTCCTCCTTCTGAGATGCACACATGAAGACATAGATAGAATTTATGGCAGGTTATAAACTAAATTAATGAAAATAGATATGTTTTTGCTAGTAGATAGGATGTACACTTAGAGGACATGTGAGGATCACAATTCCTATGTCCCATATTTAACTCATGATTTTTTTGTACTTTAAGAGTTTAGTGCAACCACACCTTTTCTACACTAACTCCAAGATCACTCGTATCAAAGGATATCAATTATTCAAATTCCATCTCATTAATTTTCATGTCAATAATGGAATATAAAGCATCACTTTAGGATGGAAAATGGTCACCCCGTATTAATATGTGGTGTTCTTTGCTTGATGGAAGTGCATACTTACTAATGGGGTAGTCTCAATTGTTGAATTTATAGGTAAGGATACACTATCATATGGATTAAATAAATAACTAATTTAGAAATATATGTTTGATTTTGGAAGAAAACCATTGGTAAGGCACACAAACAACAATGGCATCCCAAGATAATTTATTGGGAGACTATATAGAAAGCTTTGGACACTCCCTTTAGCATTGAGCACTCAACAACTAATTTATGGCCATCCATATTGAAGGAAATAAGAAACAATGCTCCTATAGACTCCTCACATCAATTTATGGAAATATACTCGAGGGAAAATGTCCCCACAATTGAGGATTGCTACATTAGACCTCTATGTAACAAGCTTAAAGATCCATTTTCTCCAAAGGGTTATGTTGTAGAGGCACAAATTCCCATATTACTACCACATTAATATTTTGTGATATAATTGGGTATGGAAAAGGGAAGTGTTTACCCAGATCCAAATGTCACTATAAATTATAGTTTCAATGATGGAAGATAGATAGAACATCAAAGATTAACAAATAATTGTATAAAAATTGTTTAAATAAAAAACAAAGGAAAACCATATTGATATTAATTATTTTTGTGTAGAATATGTTGATAAAATATATTGAGTAATTCTTATATTAATAATGATAAAGATCAATTTTAATAGTGCTAACGATATTTAATGAAAATTTGTAACTATACATATATTAAATTAGTTAAATTTATTTTAATGGACTAATTAAAATAATTAAATATTTTTCTAAAAAACAACTCTACAAAATATTACAACTCAATAAATATAAAAGATTGAATGTCACATTCAACTACTCCATAAAATTATATTTCTTAACATGTAAAATTACTTATTAATATAAAAAATCAAAATATTAATTTTATATAAAATATGTATATATTATAATGGGGTAAATCAACCAATGTGTTAATTGTGGAATCCATTAGTTTCTCATGAGATCTATAGAGTAAGAGAAATGGATAGAAGACTTTAAGATGAGAAACGAGTAATGGTATCTTTTAATAATTTTGATTTTTTCATTTTAATTTATAATTATTTATTATGATTTTTTTAAATAAGAAGTTAAAAACAAAGAGGCAAAGAAGCATAGGTGGGAAAAAATTATTGATAAAAAAAATAAAAACTTCAATTAATTAACTTGAAAAATTAATTTAATTTATTATAAGAAATATTCTTAAATGTTAATTTATTGTATTAAAATATTTGATTAATTCCATACCATTAATGTAAAGATGCATTCTTTTAATTTTTACTCCATCAAAAAACATAAAAATTATTTTATATGAATAATAAAAATATCAATTATATGATAAATAAAATTATTAGAAACAATGTCTACTTTCGATCATGAGATTATACGGTCAAAGAAAAATAAAGCCCATGGGTCAACAAATTACTTTAGTTCCACGCACAAATCCTACATTGAAGGAAAGTCCAGGTGTACATAAAATATTTTACGCCCATTTTATAACAAAATTAAACAAAACTATGTGTATTGTGTACAGAATTTGGGCATAATCATTAAAAAAACGATGAGCATAACCATTAAAAAAACGACGAGTTTTGAGTGCTATGCTCATTATCAAAGAAGACAAATATACGCTCTTCCAAGCATATATGATACAATATATTTAAGATGCACCGAAATTCTCCACTCAAATTTATAAGTGCCATCGATCATGGTTTCCAGCTGATCTCTGTCCTTGAAATCAATTAATTTTCATTGTCCCATCCGAACACTTTTTCCTGTGAGCGTCAGCATGTGCATATATGCCTTTTGTTCTGTTAACGTATCCCAATATGCGTCTACTTTACAGACGCATCATCCACCATCGATTGCTTTATTATTATTTAAAACAGTGTTAGTTCTTGGTTCTTCCCTCCATCCTGTGGGAAGTTGATGAATTAATTTACAAATTCTGTACAGGGAAAATGTTGTGGAAAGTACAATTGAAACGCATCATCCACCATCGACTGCTTTATTATCATTTAAAACAGTGTTAGTCCTTGGTTCTTCACTCCATCCTGTGGGAAGTTGATGAATTAATTTACAAATACTGTACATGAAAAATATTGTGGAAAGTAGAATTGAAAGATGACTGTTTCTTATTGACTAAGTTTTTGTTAAGATTTGACATTACAGTAAAATCCTTAGGTATTAGTAAACTTCCAAACCAATAACATCACTTTGAGTGAGTGGTTAGTCACATATTTCCACAGTGATTATTAGTGTAAGAGATCAATTCTTGGTGGGGTTAATCCAACACCTCCTCAACACCCCATCAAGGTTTTGATATCATGTTAAGATTTGTCATTACACTAGTGAACTTGGGTCAAGATTCTGATACCATGTTAAGATTTGTCATTACAGCAAAACCCTCACGTAAATTTATCACTATTTGTCATTACACTATTGAATTTGGATCAAGGTTCTGATACCATGTTAAGATTTACCAAAACTCCAGGTATTAGTAAACTTCCAAACCAACAACATCATTTTGAGTGGGCTGTTAGTCCCATGTTAAGATCCATTCCCAGAGGTACAGCAGTTAATCGAACAAGTTTGGCTATTGAGTAAATTATTTTACAATGTTGATTCGCAAATTTTAACTGTTTAGTTATTGTTCATATATAAATATGGATTTAGTTATTGTTCATATATAAATATGGATAGTGTAGTGAATTACTTGCGAGTGCATAGAGGGCAGTAGGAGGAGCTCCAGTACTAATTGGCAACTGGTAGATGGGGAAGGGGCTCAGGAAAGAAAGTGTGTTTTGAAGGTTTTTGCAGATTTGATTTGATTATCAATGGGAAAGCTAATTGAGAAATCAACACCTTATGTAGCGATGATATCCCTGCAGTTTGGATACGCGGGCATGGATATTATCGGTAAAGCCTCTCTAAACAGAGGGATGAGTCACTTTGTGCTTGTAGTGTACAGGCAGGCCGTTGCTACAATTGTCCTTGTTCCTTTTGCCTTCTTCCTTGAAAGGTATTCAGGGAGGTCCCTACATATTGCTAATCTTTCTTGTCTTTACGTATGTTCATATGTTCAGGTTGGAATCATGAATGGGTAGACCATTCAAGGTTTCAAACTACCTATTATGTTTTGCCAGTTTTGCACAAGAGTTGGCATGATAGGAACTGTTCAGGTTCGAATCACGAATGGGTGGACCGTTCAAGGTTTCAAACTGCCTATTATTTTTGGCCAGTTTTTGGATAAGACTCTGCACAATGCTGAATGTTTTTGGAAATAGTATTTACCATGCAGACTTGTATCTGGAATCATGAAATTGCATATTGAAATTATGAACAAATAGATGGATCATGGTTTTCTTTTATTTCTTCTGACTAAGTACTTAAGGTGTTCTATTTTAATTATGTACTTGTATCTGGAATCATGAAAGTGCATATTGAAATTATGAACAAATAGATGGATCATGGTTTTCTTTAATTCTTCTGACTAAGTACTTAAGGTGTTCTATTTTAATTATTTACTTGTATCTGGAATCATGAAAGTGCATATTGAAATTATGAACAAATAGATGGATCATGGTTTTCTTTAATTCTTCTGATTAAGTACTTAAGGTGTTCTATTTTAATTATTTTTTCTCTTTCCAAATTTAACTATTCTCTTAAATTTATATAACAGTATAGATTCATGTTAGTTCTGGTTTTATTAAGTTGGGAGAAGGATCAAATCTATAGAAATGCAAATTCCTCCTTTTACATTAACCGTTACTTCATTTTTTTTTATTATTATTTAAAAGCTTCAGTTGATGAATTTAGTCACTAGAAACTGAATGACACATGAACCTAACACTGGACTCGACCTAATACTAATACTAGGCTGTAAAATGAGCCGCCCAATTTTGTATTAAACAAATTAATAATTTTAATAGTAGGCTGTAGAATGAGCCACCCAGTTATGTATTAAACAAATCAATAATTTTAATAGAATGCTTGATTTGAAAGTTATTTTTCCTATCTGTATGTAGATATACAACTAACACATATATATTACAGGAAGGTGCGACCCAAACTCACATTTTACATCTTCTGCCAAATTTTTGTACTGGGCTTGTTAGGGTATGTATCATTTATTTTTCATGGCGAGCTGCTTTTCTTTCATATCATCTCTGATAGCGTCTGTGAACGTTCTTGGCGGGAAATTTCAATTAAATATGGAATATTTTTAATGCATGCACGCAGGCCAGTGATAGACCAAAACTTCTACTACCTGGGTTTGAAATTAACTTCTGCGACATATGCGTGTGCACTGAGTAATGTACTCCCGTGTATGACTTTCGCCATTGCTCTCCTGTTCAGGTAATCAAATCACATTGTTCCCTCCGAACCTCTACAATAAAGACACATGCACTTGTTCATTTTTCTTTTCACTGGTCTGATGGGAAATCTGTGTTTGCGTAGGATGGAGAGAGTGAATATAAAAAAGCTACGCAGTGGAGCAAAGTTGGCGGGAACGCTCGTGTGCGTAGGGGGTGCAATGCTGATGACGTTATACAAAGGTCCTATTCTTAGGATGTTTTGGTCTTCACATCATCAATCCCCCAAGGATAACCAGACATCTACGCAAGCAGCAACTGCCTCTGGTAATAAGGATTGGATCGTGGGCTCCGTTTTGATCGTTGCCGCCACTCTTGCATGGTCGCTCTTGTTTATCCTACAGGTGATTATATATTCTTGACAATTCTAAATTCTAAAACTAAATTTGCTTACATTTATTTTAGATAAACAGAGAATCTTCAGACCTCTTACCGCAAGATTCTCACACAAAAATTTCATTAAAAACAAAATGTTCACCATTTACAACATGGTAATATCACTGTGACCACTTCCTATGAATCTAATTCATGATTTTGAATGTGCAGGCTGCAGTCCTCAAAAAATATTCAGCTCAACTTTCACTTGCGACCTTAATATGTTTTTTAGGGACATTGCAGGCTACAGTTCTAAGCTTAGCTTTCGTACGTGATCCTTCCAAGTGGGCGTTAGGGTGGGACATCAACCTTTTAAGTGCAGTCTACTCTGTACGTGTTTTTCTTCTTTCGATCGAACGTGAATTCAAGATTGGGAGTTGGCATATGAAAGTAATTTATCACGTAGAGTTCTTAATATTGCTTGGTGCAGGGAGTGGTGGCGTCAGCAATTGCATATTATGTGCAAGGTCTGTGCATGCGCGTAAAAGGACCTGTATTTGCCACAGCATTCAGCCCATTGGCGATGATAATCGTGGCAGTTATGGGATCTGTTATTCTATCTGAGCACATCTATCTGGGCAGGTTTGTCATTTCTTAGAACTCCTCAAATTGAAATGGAGATTAATAGTTGCTACAAATAGCATGATTTAAAGTGCTAATTAGTTGCACTGATCCACTGAATACAGTGTGTTGGGAGGAGTTATGATCGTAATAGGGCTATACGCTGTTCTGTGGGGAAAATTGAAGGATAGCAACGTCTCAACAGATCAAAATTGTCCGGAAGCGCTTCACAACTCTGAAGAAATACTCCCCAAAAATGAAAATAAGGCAGATGACATAGAAGCTGCCTCCAACCAGCTCATGAATAAGGGGCTTGAACGTCAGCTTTCGAGGAACTAGAGAGTGCAATTTTTCAGTTTGGCATATGATTATGTAAATCTACTGAAATAAGGAATCGCTAGCAACATTAGCCACTGCTTTGTAATACGCAATATAAGTACTTAATGGAATCATGCAGTACTACTTTTTTTTTGTTGTAATACTTAATACAAATATTAATGGATTGTTTCACGGTGGCTTCGTATAAGGTTATCCAACGTCCCATNCAACATTAGCCACTGCTTTGTAATACGCAATATAAGTACTTAATGGAATCATGCAGTACTACTTTTTTTTTGTTGTAATACTTAATACAAATATTAATGGATTGTTTCACGGTGGCTTCGTATAAGGTTATCCAACGTCCCATTTTCGAATGGATGATTACCAAGCTGGGTATTAAAAAGTGGATGATTCCCAACATATGGTTCAGTAGGTTAATGTGAAGTTAGGGTTTGTAAACGAAGTTAAACTTTCAAGCTGTAAAATCAGATATATAGAAATCTGGCCATATATATATATATATACATATATATAAATCTGGCCTACCGTTCTCCTTTGGTGTATTAGATAAACTTAGAAAAATTGTCAAATCCAACTTACTCCAAATTTAGAGAGATAGGTTAGTGGATGATTCCCAACATATGTTAATGTGAAGTTAAGGTTTGTAAACGAAGTTAAACTTTCAAGCTGTAAAATCATATATATAGATGTGGGGCTTACTGTTCTCCTTTGGTGTATTACTTTGGTGTATTAGATAAACTTAGAAAAATTGTCAAATCCAACTTACTTTAAATTTAGAGATATAGTTGAGAGAATATCTCAATTTTTTCTAACAAACCAAAACTAAATCTATTAAAATAAGCATTAATTCTAACACCCTTTCATAATGCTTACATCACAAATAACAATACTCAAATCACATACAAGTATTTAAATGGATTTTGATATGTGTATGTATGGTATGGTCTTCATCAACATCTAAGTTTGGAAAACTATTCTCTTTCTCACTCATTCATTCAAGATACCAGTCCATCCAATGAAGATACAATTTCTCCTAACCATCAATGACGCATTTGTAATGACTCAGGATTCTTGACATACTTCGAAAAATAATCTAGAGACTGAATCATCCTATTGAAATGCACTAGCTATATTAGCATAAGAAAGAAATTGACATACTTCCATCTGTCAAAATACAACTGGCTAGGAAATCAATCTAGATACATGTATCCAACGATCAAATCATACAACTTTACCTTTTTTCACATACACAAATACACAGAGATAACTAGTAATTGTTGTTCTTGCATCACCGAAGTACAACAAGAACCACCATTTTATAACACAATGTAAACATAATCAAACAATGTAAACATAATCAAACCAATAATATATTCTTTTGACACTGAAGAACATCAAAAACAACCAACTTAAATTGTTCTATGATTGATTCTTCTTCATATAATCTTACAAACAAAATAATGCTAATACACACTTACATTAATTCACAAATTTTTTACTCTAATCTAATAAAATAAAATGAACACAATTGTCCCCATGAGGATTGATTTTCCAGGGGCATATGAGATTCCACGACTTTGCCATAAGAACTAAAAACCTCATGTAGGCATCTACCATCGATGGACCATGCAATCCCTCCAATGAAGCATTGAAACTCACTGCAGTATACCGGGCGATGGTATTGGAGATCTTCGTTGGCTCTAGGACTTAAATGAGTACGCAGCCGCCACACTTGCTTGCTAATCAAGGTATGCTCTCTACCTAGAATACCAACACTTAAAATTCGAGACTGCAACTTCACTGCCTCTGAAACAGTGGCTCGACTATCTCCCATAGTTTAGAATACAAGGGAAACAAAACCGACCGTTTTCTGCCATGAAAAACTTGCCCGTATATCTATACTTTCTATGCAAACAGAAATTAGAGCATTCACTACCAATATGGATCCAACGCATCTACAATCATTGGAGAGAAAGAATGTCCGTTAGTAATATTCGAAATTCTAGTCAGAGATGAGTTGTACTGACAACGAATAGAATCTCCAAATTCTTAGTCTGTAACGGTATCTATTCCCGGCTCAAGCGGTAACATATCCTTTTTATTTCATATCCTTTAGCGACGGCGATTGAACTACCTTTGATGGCGCCTCTTGTTCAAGGGATCTACTCCACGACTTTACATTAGCACGTAGATGGCTGCCCAACTCTTCTTCTCACAGCGATGTAGGAAATGCCTCACATAAAACAATGGACACACACTAATACAATGCACCCTCAACAACTAAACAACATATAGAAATATTTCACACTGAATAGAGAAAACTCATAAAACAACAACTAAACACACATAGAAATATTTCACACTGAATAAGATAAAACTCATAAAACAATTAATCTAATGTCACATATTTTAACAAGTAAACATCACATAGATTTCTATTTCACACTGAATATTTCAACTCTTCTTCTCACAACGATGTAGGAAGTGCCACACATAAAACAATGGACACACACTAATACAATGCACTCTCAACAACTAAACAACACATAGAAATATTTCACACTGAATGGAGAAAACTCATAAAACAATTAATCTAATGTCACATATTTTAACAACTAAACACCACATAGATTTCTATTTCACACTAAATAGAGAAAACTCATAAAACAACTAATCTGATGTTACACATTTTCCAGCTTAGAAAAATTGCAAGTTCACTATTATTATTATTACATATATAATATTATTATTATATATACAAACCCAAATATAGTAGAATTATATAAATGTTGTCATTCTAACTTATTCTAAACTTAAAGAGAGGTTGAAAGAATATCTCAACTATGTTTAACAAACACAATCCAAATCTAATCAAGTAAGCATTAATTATAATAGATAAAACAATCAACTCTATATAGTTATAGACATCATTGTGAACACCACATTAGGGACTTTGACATTTCTCTTCAATATGATGAAGTCTTCTACCTTCCATAAATATGTTATGGAGGGTAACTAGAATAAATTATGTCAGTGTGTTTGTTTAAAATGTATCCATTTTTAAATACATGACACATTGCTTAAGTTAATCTCATGTAGGTTTTTTCAATTGCTCACCTAATCTTACATATTTGTTGGGCCTACTCAATCCTATAAATTGACAACTCTCTCATATATTTTGATCAACGAAGATCACCTATTCTCGTACAAAAGGTTTCAAATTTGCAATAAAAACAACTTTAAACCATTCTAAGCATCATACTCGACTAGGAACTTACACATTTCTCTTAAATATGATGAAGTATTCTACCTTGAGTAATATAATATAGTCTACTTTCTTGAGTAGATTAAGTTCATGAGGGTAACTATAATTTAAATATCATATGTATGTTTAAATTTACAAATTTTCAATATCATCATATTAAATTTGCATTGCAAAAAATAGTATAATAATATACTAAAAATAATTTATAACATGGGTGTGTGCACAAAGTTGGTGTAAGAAACAGTAGCAAGGAGGTGACCAGATATGCGCATTCTTAGGAGCATGCACATATTCTTGGTTCTATAGGTTTGGCAAAGCCAGAACCTCCACTTATCTTGCCCAGCCGACTCAATGGTAGGAACATGTGAGCATGTTCCTAAGAACACATGCATTCCTCTGTCATACCATTTTTAACTAATGAGTGCAATTGTATTCTTTTGTCATACCATTTCTAGATTTAATAAGTTTTATTTTTATTCAATTAATTTAATATATTCTAAACAAAATTTAAACTATAGAAATTTGTAATCTTATAGAGAAATCTTATTTAAAAAAATTAGAAAGAGTCACCCTCTTGCATTTCCTAATGTTTCCCGTTTAAAAATAATTGTAGAGAATTTACAAGAAATGTGATTATTTGATGATTTGTTTATTTCTTAAAATATGTATTGATGTTTTTTATAAATTTATATTTTAAATAAAAAAAATCTTACCTAATTTGCATGCCATGCCTTATTAAATTGCATCATATATTATAAAACGGAAAGGGGATACAATGTAAACCACCCACAAGAAGACTAAGGATAGGAAAACCCCAACCCACAACAACCACCCAACATAGACACACAAATTGATGAGGGGTTGGCGATATTGAGAACAATTGTAAATGAATTAATGGGCATGAAAGAACCTAGTAGAGAGTCATTGACCACTTCATTGGACATCATTGTGAGGTCTAATTCAAGTGCCCAAGGGAAAACAACTTCTATTTCTCAATACAGGTCTAGAATGTTTGAGTTTTACCGTATTGGACTCGATAGAAACTAGGTTAGATAATCCGGTATTTCAAAACAAGAAATCATGTCTCTTTATTGATCCCCGAACTAGACAACAACCACATGTCAACAAGAAAAACATTTGCATTGACTCGTGCATCGACCTAGAAATTAGTCAACACTGGATGGATAGGTCGTACATGGTGTTTGATAAACCTCCCTGTAATAATAGGGAGGTGCATTTATATTTTTTGAAAAAATTATTGGAAGAATTTATTATGGGTCACCATGTCAACTTCTTTGAAATTGGTGACTTCTATGGGGTGTGTCATGGGTTTGCATAGGACCGATAGCATGCTAGGCATGATCCCATGTTAGGTCCTTGTCCCCCTAGGAGAAGGCCTAAACCCCTCCTAGAATCTTCCTATTGCAGAGAGCTTGCAACAAGTACAGGTAGCTATCTCATCATTGACTTAGATCCTAGTGCAACATGGTAGCTTTGTTACACTATTTTTGTAGGAAGTGTCTACCTATGACATCGATAGAGGGGTTGGAGCTTCACCCCATACAACAAAGAGCAGTGAAGAGAGAGAAAATGAATGTAATAGTTGTCCATGTGAACCTCACAAATGCTCGAGTTGTGGGAAGACTTGTTATGGACCTATTGATCATAGTGGAAAAGAGATCTTCATGGAGGAGGTTAGTATCTTAACCATCTCTATGTTCTTTATCATTATATATTTATATATTATTTTGTGTATTTATATCAATATTTTATTGTATGTTTTTTTGCAGTTGCTATGCTCCTTTAGCAGACCCTCTATCCCCGTGGATGCATCAGTGCCTGTCTCCGCGATTGATGCAGAAATAGAGGAATATTGCCAATCGATGTAATCCAGACAAAGGTATCTATCACATTTGATAAATCCACCATAGTGATTTCTTTATTTTATGGCATCCTCAAATTTTTAATGTTCTGATGTTTCTATAGGTTATGGGACCAAGCCATGTCGAGAAATGTCCACTTGGGATGGAAAAGTCACCTTCATCACAGGTGTCATGTGTAGAGTTAAATGTCGTTTAAATCTCAAATTTGTTGTATTTATGTTGTTGAATTTTACTATTTTGTACTAATAGTTCAATATTATTAATATGTATGCAGGATGCTGATATTTTTGCTAGTTTTAGTACTGTTCCACTCCCTCAACACCTTCCCACAGCTTGTGGGTTACCTTAATCCATGCCAAGGTTTATTCGTTCACTTGTATAGTATGTGGGGGTCCATCGCCTCCCATCCCCAAAAATTTTCTTATTCCATGCATTCTTAGTGGATGAACCTCCAATCCACCCATCCGCACCACCTCTTCCATCGTATCCATCCAAAGTGGATGCATCTATATGCCACCCACCTCCACCACCATTTCCATCCTCGTCGTCCACCAATGTTTCCATAGTAGAGGTTTCCTCGGAGTAGGTTGTACATTCAAGCGCTCCACTTGTCGGTGAATCTCCATCAAGGCCTGAGATATTCACGATGAGATATTGTATTGATGATAAATTTTTATGTATCATGAATGGAATTGATTTATGCATATTTGTTTAAAATTCAAGATTTGATCCTTTTAACTGACGTAGGGTGGCATTGCTGAGAGAATAGGGTCACGGAGGAGGGTAACACCTTGACGATTAGTAGTAGCATCTACGATGAGTTGTCCTATATTGAATTATAAAGTATCATTTTGTAAGTATTGTAATTCATTTTGGAAAAAAACCTATAACAATGTTTTTCTTTATACAATTTTCACAGTGATGAACCACGCCTAGGCCCAAAACCACTCGAGGTACTTCTTCGAGCAAGATAAGAAATATTTATTTCCAGGATGCTCTTGAGGGTGGAAAGGGTGGTATTGGTCAATTAGAGACCAATGACTTCCATTTTGTATCTAGGACGCCATATGGTTGTTTTTTTTAATGTAAGGGCACTTTCTATCGTTTTGTATATTGGGAACGAGGTGTCATTTTGTAAAAAATGTACAATTTTGACGATGTTGAATATAGACACACACACACACACATTTCATGGCACATGCTTTTATAAATCACATTGTATCTGCATTTTATGTTGATGAATGTATGAATTTATTTAGTTTGATTAATTATTTTTGAAGTGTTAATGAAGTATATGTAAGTAAGAATAGTTCATATTTTCTAAAGTTATTATGAATACTTTCATTACACATTAACAAATGTCTTATGGTGGAAAAGATAGTTAAGTGCTAAATACATATGCATTAAATGGTTCTCATTACCTAAATTTGAAAAAAAAACTAAAGACACATCCTAGTTAAGACTCTAGGAACCAATAATAACAATCATGTAGGCTAGCATAATCACAATAGGAATAAGAAAGTTGAAACCTCACATTACTCTATCCAGAATGAAGCATGGTTCATTATAATGGCAATCACAACATGTTACAAGGGTTTCTTAATACAAAATCAACACATAAAATGTGAATGAAAAAGAAAGCCTCACATCAAATTAAAATATACCTCAAATTCTCCATTAAGATTTCCAAAATGTTCTACAATGTAGCCAAAGAGGAGAGCTCCTAAATACTTAAATTCTCCAGCCTTTACAATGGAGAGAGATAACTCTTCTTTATAGAGTGAGTCTATTCTATTATACAATAAAATATTATTATTTGCTAACTAACTCCATGATAAGTCAAATAAATATTATAATAATGAATTAGCTAGATTTCTCTTCAATCCATGGCTGACCATGTTACAATGTGTGGACATTAGCCTCTCCAAAGAAATTTTCCCTCATCCAAAAATAGTAGTAGTATGCACCAAATAATTCTCATGAAGGGGACACACCACCAAAAATAGGCGTCAAGCCAATTCAAATTCCAAGTGTTCACATGGAATGTTCCCTCCAGGAATGTGCATGCATGAAACCACTCCTCATGTGTGAATTCCAAGGTATCCAAATCCATGGATGAATGTGCAATATGTCAAGTGGATGGGGCATCCAGAACAAAGTATGTTATCAATGCCTAGCCTTGCCTTGTCTTTTCTTTCCTTGCTTTCCTAGCATTTCCTTTTCTTTTCTTTCCTTGATTTCCTATCCTTGCCTTGCCTTTGCATTTCCTTTTGTTACCTTACCTTGCCTCACCTTGACATGCCTTTCCTTACCATGCCTTTCCTTGACTTTCCATGCCATGTTTTGTCATACCATGCCATTCATTTCCCTTCCATGCCATGCCATGCATTTCCTTCCCATGTCATGTCTTGCCTTGCCTTCACCTTCCATGCAATGCCATTCCATGCTTTGTCATGCCATGCCATGCCATGAATTTCCTTGGCATCCCATGCCTTGCCATGCCTTTTCTTTCCATTCGATGCCTTGCCTTGTCTTTCCTTTCCATGCCATGCCTTTCCTTTCCTTTCCTTTTCATTCCTTTCCATGCCATGCCTTTCCTTTCCATTCCATGCCTTGCCTTTCCATGCCATGGTTTTCCATTAATTTCCTTTCCATACCATGACATACCATGCCTTGCATTTCCTTTCCTTTCAATGCCATTCCATGCCTTGAATTTCCTTTCCTTGACTTGCCATGCCATGCTTTTTATTGCCATGTCCTACCATGCCTTGGTCACCTCAACACTATAGTCATTTGATATTGCGTAGCTCATATTCATGAATATACATTACAAATTTTATATGAGAATATTTATCTGTATTAAGGTTCAATTGAGAAATGTGTGTTTATTTACATGATGTCTTGCATCTATTATACATAGTTTTTAACTAGTAGATCCACATACCAAAGTTCCACATTTCAATTTGCATATTTAAACAAATCACAAAACTATCATCATCATAAACATATGAAAATAAAAATAATATCCCGCAGCACATAAATAGATCCAAAAGTATACATTTAAAATGTCTATATGATTCTAAATAAACCCAACAAATACTAAGCAATGAATCACTAAAATTTAAGTAAAAATCAAGGTTCTAACCGTCTAAGGACAAAATATAGGTTGTTACATTTACAAATCCCTAGAACACAACTATGATCTAAAAAATACTAATCCCTCCTTGCATGTCTTTCCATGTAGCTTCCCATTTTCACCTATATAAAAATAAATATATATCTTTCCATAACATTATGCAAGGAAAAATTCAAATCAAAATGTAGATTCCAATGAAACAAGAATCACAAAAGAAGGAACATTTCTCATCCCAAGAAATAAAAAAGTTTTTTTCTAGGGACATATGACTTAACTTTATATCCCAAATTTCATTTCCATCCAATGAAGTGTTTTTTCCTTTCCATGCCATGTATTTCCATTTAATTCCTTGTATTTCCATTCCATGACATCCTAGGCCTTGCATTGACTTGCCTTGCCATACCATGCGATACCATGTCATGGCTTGCCTTGGCTTTCCACGCCATGCCTTGCCTTGCCTTGTCATTCCTTTCCTTTCCATGTCATGCATTGCATTTCCTTTCCTTGTCATGCCATGTCATGCCTTTACTTTCCATGCCATGTCACACATTCCATTTCCTTTCCTTTCCATGTCATATCGCGCCTTTCCATGTGATGCCTCATCCTACCTTGCCTTGCCATGCCTTGCCATGTCATGCCATGCCATGCATTCCCTTGTCTTTTCTTTTCTTTCCATGCCATGCCATGCCTTTCCTTACCATGTCATGTCATTCCTTTCCTTTAATTTTCAGTTCATTACATTCCTTTCCTTTCCTTTCCATGCCTTACCTTTTTTTCCCTTTCCAATCCATTCCTTTCCTTGCCATGCCAAGCGATGCCATGCCTTTCCTTGCCCTACCCTTCCTTGCCTTTCATTTCCTTTCCTTTCCTTTCCAATCGATGCCTTGCCTTTCCATTAAGTTTCTTTCCATTCCTTTACTTACCATTCCATGCCTTTCCTTTCCATGTCATGCCATGCCATGTCTTTCCTTTCCATGCTATTCATTTTCATTCCTTGCCTTTCTATGTCATGCATTTCCTTTCTATGTCATTCATTGTCTTGTCATTCCATGTCATGCAATGCCTTGTGTTTCCTTGCATTTCCATTCCATTACATGCCTTTCCATTCCATGCCTTACCTTTCCATGTCATTTCATGCCATGCCATCCCATGACATGCCATGCACTACATTTCCTTTCCTTTTCATGCCATGCCATGCCTTACCATTGCATTCCTTGCCTTGGATTTCCATGTCTTTCCTTACCATGTTATGCCATGCCATGCCTTGCATTTCCTTTCCTTGTCATTCTATTCCATTCTTTGGCTTTCCTTGCCTTGCCATGCCATGCCATTCCTTACATTGCCTTTCCTTTCCATGCCATGCCATGCATTTCCTTTCCATGCCATGGCAGGCACTGCATTCCCTTGCCTTGGATTTCCATTCCATACCATTCCATGCCATGCATTGACATGCATGTGTTGCCTTGCCTTTCCATGCCATGTCTTGAATTTACTTCCATTTCCATGCCATGTGATGCCTTGTCATGCCATGTCTTTCCTTTCCTTTCCATTCCATGCCATGCCATGTCATGCCTTGTCATGCAATTCCATGCCTTTCCTTTCCTTGCCGTCCCATACCATGTCTTTCCTTTCCTTGCCATTCAATTACTTACATTTCCTTGCCAAGCCATTCCTATTCTTGTCATGTCATGCCTTTCCTTGCCTTTCCATGCTATTCCATGGCTTTCCATACCTTGCCTTGCCTTTCCATTTCATTTCATGCCTTGCGTTTCCTTGCCTTGCCATCCAATGCCATGGATTGCCTTGCCTTTCCATGGCTTGACTTTACATGCCATCCCATGCCATGCCTTTGATTTACTTTCCTTTCCATGTCATTCTATTGCTTTCCATGCCATTCCTTGCCTTTCCTTGTCGTTCCATTCCATTCCTTGTGACTCTTTTTCATGCCATGCCATGGCTTGCCTTGTCTTGTCATGACTTTATTTGTCATGCCTTGTCTTGTCATGCCTTTCCTTTTCTTTCCTTGTCAATCCATGCCTTTCCTTGCCATGCCTTTCCAGGCCTTTCCTTTTCTTCCCATGCCATGCCATTCCTTTCCTTTCCATGCCATGCATTATCTTTCCATTCCCTGCCATGCCGTGCCCTGGATTTCCTTTCCATGCCATGTATTTCCTTTACATGCCATGTACTGTCATGACTTGCATTACATTTCATTGGCATTCCATGCCATGCCTTTCTATGCCTTTACATGCCTTTACATGCCATGCCTTTCCTTACCATGCCTTTCCATGCCATACCTTTCCTTTCCATGCCATGATTTTTTGTGCCATGGAATGTCATTCCAAGCCTTTCATTTCCTTTCCTCTCCATGCCATGCCATGTCATTCCATGCCATCTATTTCCTTTCCATGCATGACATTCCATGCTTTGCATTACCTTGCATTGCTATGGCATGCCATGCCTTTCCTTACCATTCCATGTTATGCCATGTATTGCATTACCTTTCCTTTCCTTTCCACGCATTTCCTTACATTTTCATGCCTCTCCTTGCCATTCCTTTCCATGCTTTTCCTTTCCTTTCCATGCCATGATATAACATGTTTTTCCTCGCCATGCCATGACTTTCCCTTCCTTGAATTTCCATGTCATTCATTTCCTTTACTTTCCATGACATGCCTAGGTCATTTTCATCATATAGATATAGGTCATGGTCTAGATAATGGTCTAGGTATTTCTATGTCTATGTCTAGGTCTAGGTCTTCCCATGTATAGTTCAAGGCCATATCTTTCCTTGCGATGTAGATAGGGGGGTGGAGAAAGAGGAAAAAAGAGAGTGTGAGAGGGGGAGAGGGGAAGAAAAAGAGAGTGTGTGAGAGTGAGTGAGAGGGAGACGGAG
>SNQJ01S0014159.1:99454-115324 GCA_010110895.2 Picea sitchensis
AGTAGTAGGGGATAGAGAGAGAGAGACAGAGAGAGAGAGAAAGCAGGGAATGGAAAATAAAAGGTAGCTTATAGGAGTGCGTGTGTGTGTGTGCTCTTAGGAACACATGCATGTTTCTATAGTGCGTGTACGCTATTAGGAATGTGTGCACGTTCCTAAAATGCATGCGCATTCTTTTGAATTCAATTTTTTTGGGCGGGATTGACAATGTGTATGTTGACTTGGATTCCTAGGATTTAGCTTCCGGATGAAAAACCTAGTGGTTTGGTCTACAAATTGATAAAAACCTCCATTTTTGTGAATACCTCTCTATATATTTGTCTTTGATGTTATTTTTATATAGGATAAAAAAGTTCAATTTTTGATGAAACTATAAACATAGATAGCGTCGACTATGCAGATTCTAAATATATGTTTAACCATTTCTCAAATGAGTTATATGCCAGACTAGAGGAGACCGATATCCTTGATCTAAAAAAAAATATAAAAAATATTTCAATCATGTTAAGACCCTCTTAGCCTAAATGCCATAATTTTAAAAAAATATAAAATTAATATTATAAATTTTCAAAAAATGCATTGCACTAGAACAACGGGTTCTCTTAGCTCTAGAAGTAAACATATACCTTATATTTTGTTGGAAAAATAAAATACAGTTGTTAGAAAAAATCAAATTTGACATAGTTATTCACAATTTCTATAAATAAAAGTTCAGAAAGATGATTCAATTTCCTAAATTTCATATCCTTACACCATATTCAAATTCATTGTAAAATCACCTTAAATAATCCCTCCAAGTTAAGAAAGACCGTCATTAACTTGCATTCACCCACATGTATGTAACTTTTATTCTCTATTTGTTTAAATAATGGTTTTAAATAACCTTATATGAAGGAATATTTATTATTTTGGAGAGGATTTATTATTTTTTAAATTAAAATTTCAATAATACATATATGAAGTTGTTGAATTTTATTAATTAAAATTAATATAAATTTTTTGATAATTTTTTTTTTTTTTTTAATTCTTTTCATTTTTATGATTTTTTAAATTTAATTTCTACCCAATATTTAATATTTAATACAGAATTGAAAAAATTCATTATTAGTTATACTTTTTAACAACTTTTCCCTTAGGTTTTCGGTATCTTTAAAGTAACTTAAAATAGAAAAAATTGAAAGAAAAAAAATAACTCATTTGAAAAAAGAATAACACAAATAAAATTTTGCGTGCGCAAAATTTTCGCAAAATTTATTATAAATTATAACTTTTGAAATTTCTCTATAGGCTAATATTAATATCCATGCACCTTTAGATAATTAGTATAAAATATTATATATTTGTTTTAGTTACAATGGAAAACCTATCATAATGGCACTACACTTTTACTCATGCAAGATGCATACAATTATATATAATTTTCAATAATTAATATATATATATATATATATATATATATATATATATATATATATATTAAAAAATGGAATATAAAAAATTAAATTAAATGTAATTTATATTCATTCATTATGTACATAAACATTGAATCAAAAATCAAAATTGGGATATTACAATTCATTTTCAATGGAAAACATAGGCTTGGAGGGTGTGATGGATAGGGTTTGGCCTTAGTTAATCATAAGTGTTTATCCTCAACTTTAATGATCTTCTCAACCACCTTTTGCTAGGCATCTCCTTCCTTCCAATCCTTTTTTCAAATTTCTCCATTAAGGAAGGCATTCATGTGCTTATCTTCTCCTCCAATGGAAACAATAGCACTCCCATCTCAATAGGCCCAATTCTCTACGAAGGTATCCTTTAAGCGTGGTGTTTCTATATCCACATGTATTTGTGTGTTTCATTTAAGTGTGGTGAAAAATGGAACCCTAATTTGACTCTTTATGGTACAAGAGGCCCTAGCTCTATCGGGTTCCAGTGCCAAGAACATTGTAGATGAGGGAGCATTTTACAGAGAAAATTGTTGGAAGAATCATTTTCCAAAGAATACATAGTATTAGACATATGTATGTGTCAAATTTTCGAACTGATGTCAAGGTTCATCTTCAAGACTTGTTGTCATAAAGATGAACCCTAATATGGGTTCAAAATTTGAAAAATCAAGATGTATACTAGTGTGTTTTCTCTAAAAATGATCCTTGTAACCATATGCACCTAAAAAATATCAAAACTAAAAAGAGATAATGGTCTTCTATGTATATTTAGTGGCCTCTAGCCAATATTAGCAAATCTACACCAATGGAACTTATGTAACTAGAAACCACAAATCAAAGAAGAAGCCTTTATCCACCCCTATTTTAAAGACTTGTTCGTTGTGGAGTTTTACTTAAAGGACCAAGACTATATCCTCAACTTAAGTCTTTCATTCTGAATGCACTCTAGTCTATGCATGAAGTCTCAGATTCGATACTTTGACCCAACTTCAAATTCTCTCTCCATGGTTCATGTTTGAGTCAGACTCCCTAATATTCCTCGCTATTTTGGGTGATATGATTTTTTTAGTTATATTGTCAATGCTCTTAGAAAATTCCATTTCAAAGTTTATGAGAGGAACACAAACAAATTAGCACATATGCATGTATCTATGTAGACATGGACTTTAGCAACAAATTTCATGTAGAATTCGAGTTGTTTACCAAAGCCTACACATGGATCCAAATTTTTGACTATGAACAAGTTTCCTTCTAATGGAAGGTGTGCTTTGAAAATGGGAACATTGTTTCTTATTTCACCATGATTCCTATGATTAGAAAATATTGAAACTCTCAGCAAAAATATATATGGTGGGATGGTGCAAAGGAAGAAAAAAAATTGATCACAAATGATTCCCCTTGGATTATCCATGATCCACAACCCAATTAAATAATTCCACCCTCGATTGCACCATATACTGAGGAATTTAGTTCTTTATAAGAACCCCCTCTTCATTTCCATTCGCTAATGATGTCACCAAACCTCTTGATATAGAAAACGCCCCTCAACCCAATTTTGAGATCACATGCATTGGATTGATCAAGTAGAGGAAAAAGAAGCAAAGTAAAAGATATCAAAACCATCACTTAAGAACTCAAATTAGGATGAAATTGAACAACATGATCTAGTGTCTTATCGAAGACCTAAAGGAGGAATCGATGGAAGTAATTAAGAATAAATAGAGCACTCCAACTCTCTAGCCAATGATGACCAAAAATCAATGTTGAAATACATGTGTTATTTCTATCAATGTTGATAGCTATTTTATACATGTGATGTTTATTCATTTTTTTGTATCCATATTTTGTCCACATTTATGTTGATATTGAGAAGGAGGGTGAATCAATATCAAGTAGATTTTATCACTTTTTACAACTTTACTTTTTAATCAAATAATGTCTCCAATATGCAATAGGAGAATAAGAAGAAATACACAGTGCACAATAGATTTATGTGGAAATCCAAAGAATATTTTTATTATATAATAAAATATTACATTCAAAGGAAGCTACAACTTCCAATATTTTCTAGCACTAACTGGAAGGAGGCCCCAACCCCCTATTTTATAGGCTCCATCCTGAAGGAAGCTACAAACCCTAGATTCTCCATCTCTAACTAGAATGAGGCTCCAAAACCCTTTCATTTCCCCTTATTACATCCCTGTAATATAAATGGAGACTCAAGTTGTCATTGAAACCTTCACTAATAATCAACCTATTATTGTCATTGAGAATCAACCTGTCACTATCACTGTCACTGATAATCAATCTGCCACTATCAATGATATAGATACATAAACGTCATCATAATAGATCCATTCACATATATTATATTCCAATATCACGAAGAGAATCTCTCCAAACATATGCCCAACATCACCAAGATATGCCTCAAACCATGTACCAAGCATGTGCCAAAATATGTATCAAGCATGTGCCATAACATCCATGATAAATCGTAAACCATGTACCTAATATATACCTCAAATCATATTCCCAATATCACCAATCATATGTATTTATCCATATGCCAAAGACTCTTCAAGATATGCCTCAAGTATATACCATAACATCAATATATAAGCCTCAGAATCACATACATAGCATACCTTTAATCATATAATCAATCTGGTGCATAAGATCACAACCAACATACCTTCCTCAACTTCTACATAAATATGATAGAATATTCATTGACCTTTCCTTCAACTTCGATGGACAAAATTGGTCAACTGGTGGTGCCTGGCTTGACGAGTGTTGTGCAATTCCCCCTTAATTTCGACCATTAAAAAAAATAGCACAAACAATGCCTAAGTGTTCTATCTTAAATTCAAAAGTATTTCTTCCCAATGGCTTGGTGAAGATATCTTCCAATTGTTCTTTTGAACCACAAAATTGTAGCATAATGCTACCATCGTTGACAAGCTCATGAATGAAATGATAGCGAGTGTCAATGTATTTACTCTTGTGGTGAAACACATGATTCATAGATAATGCAATTGTTAAACTATTGTCATAAAATATAGGAGTTGGGTCCTTCTCTTCATGTGCAATATCACTAAATATCCTTCTCAACGAAACTATATGACATGATGTTGATGTTGTTGCCACATACTCTGCTTCTTCTAAAGAAATTGTGACGATGGGTTGTTTCTTAGAATCACATGAAATTAAACTTGTACCCAATAGAAATGTGTACCCTGAAGTAATTTTCCTATCATCAATGCTACCTACAAAATCACTATCTGTATATCCAACAAGTGAATCATATTCTGACTTGGAATATCAAGTTCCATAATCTGTTGTACCTGCAATATACCTCAAAACTCGTTTTCCAACTTTCCAATGACAGATTTTGGGATTTTCCATAAATTTTGAAATTAGGCACATTGCATACATGATATATGGCCGGGTATATGTACGGTACATGACGCTTCCTACAATCCTCTTATATACAATATAATCAATTGTTGTTTATTCATCTTGTTTTCATAGCTTCGTATATATTGCAATTGGTGTATTTGTTGGCCTACATTTGTTCATTTGAAACTTTTCAAAATATTTGTTGTATATTTTTGCTGAGAAATAAAAGTTCCCTTTTCATATTTCTCAACTTCAATTCCCATAAAATATTTCATAATACCAGGATCATTCATTGAAAATTAACTTTGCATGGTTTCTTTGAAGTCATTCAGCAATAAATTTCTTATATAAATCATTTCATCAACATAGATACAAACTATCAAAATATTACCTTTTTGGTCTCTTTTGGTGTAAAGTGTGGGCTCATTGTTGCTCCTATTGAACTCATTGTTGAAAAAATAAGAATGAATGAAGATGTACCAAGCTCTTGGAGCTTGCTTCAAACCATACAATGCTTTCTTCAATATGTACACTTTGTACTCTTTACCTTTGATCTAGAAACCTAGTGGCCAATCCACATAAACTTCTTCCTCTAAAATGCCATTTATAAAGGTTGATTTACATCCATTTAATAGATTGACCATTTTTTTTGAGTTGCAACTTCCAAAACTTCTCTTACAGTATCCAAATGTGCTACTAGAGAAAATGAATTTCCATATTCAATATGGGGTTGTTGAGCGAACCCTTTTGATACAAGTCTTTCCTTGTACTTCTCTAGTTTTCCTTTCTCATTGAATTTTGTCTTATAAACCCATTCAACTCCAATGATGGTTTTACCTGTAGGAAGTTCTGAAAGATCCCATGTGTTGTTTCTTTCAATTGCTTCAATTTATTCGTTCATTTCATCAACCCATTTTTCTTCTTTGACTGCTTCTTCAAAATATATTGTTTGATAGGATAAAAAAGAAAAATGTTCTTGCTAATCCATGTCATCATTTTTCTCATGAATTTATCTCAATCTTATTGTTTTATGGTTCATTAAATTTCCTATAGTGGGATCTGAATCATTACTAGATGAAGACAAATAACTATGTTATGTTTGTTCTCCTTTTCCTTGTACTTGCAATCATGTAAGTCTTGGTGGAGAAGCTTGTTTTCCTATAGCTTACACCTTCTTATCTTCATATATAGAAGGAATCATATCTACAATCATTTCATTTGTTTGGTTATCCCAAGATTTATCTTTTTGGAATTTACCATATATTCTTAATATCAACTTTTTAGTAACATGATTGTATAGCCTATATGCTTTAGACTTTTCACTATATCCAAAAAATACACAATTTTCATTTAGATCATTAATATTTCTCCTCTGCTCTTTCGGAACATGAGAATAAGCCACACAACCAAAACAATTAAAATGATAAACCCTATATTTCATACCACTCCAAGCTTCTTGAGGAACTTGATTTTTCACACTACTGGTTGGTGACAAATTCAAAATATAAACTGAGTGTTCCACTACTTCACCCCAATATTCATTTGACAAATTTTTGGCCTTCAAAATACTTCTGGCCATATTCATTATTGTCTAATTCTTCCTTTCAGCTACTCCATTATGCCGTGGAGTGTATCTTTTGGTAAACTATCTCTTGATCGCATGTTTTTTGCAATATGCTAGAAATTATTTGGAGTCATACTCACCTCCTCAATCTGATATGATTACTTTGATGCACTTCGCACTCTATTTCTCTGCCATAGATTTAAATTCTCCGAATTTTTCAAATGTCTTTGATTTATGCTTGAGAAAATACACCCATGTTTTTCTTCTAAAATCATCAATGAATGTTAGAAAATAAAAACTACCTCCTATTGATTGATTTTTCAGTGGACCACAAAGTTATGTATGCACCAGTTGGAGGTGTTCCTTTTCTTTGTTGGAAGCATCAGGTAAACTATCCCTTTGGTGTTTGGCCAAAAGACAACTCTCACAAGAGTTTTTCTATTCATTTATAGTGGGAAAACCTTTGACCATAGAGTTCTTCTATAAAAGACTAAGACTACTAAATGGTAAATGAACATATATTGTTTGAAAAAATAGGTATTCCAATAGAGGACAAACATCTTCAGTAACCACTCATAAAACTAGATCAAAGATCAACACACCGATGTTTTGACATGGTAAAACCCTATGGGGAAACATCCACAGCCCCAGCCAACGCGCCCACTTGGAGCAATTTATTAATTCAAAAGAAAAAGATTACAGAGATATTTTACAAGAGAATTTTGCACAATTGATCATCGGAAAATGACCCTCTATTCTCTTTAAATAGAGATATGGATAAATCAAGTGTTAAGCCACATATCAATAACTGTTAAGGTCGAGGAGAATATGAACCATCAGATCACTCTATGTCGGGAACATATCATGACCGCCAAATTTCCTAACTACAAATGCATACTAATGCATACTAAATAAACACACTAAAAAACACACTCTTATCTAATGAGACATTAGACCAATTAGATCTTAACTAACTCATAAGTGTGTAAATATCCTAACATTCCCCCTTAAGAACAACTTGGGATAGGATTGAAGGATTTACAATAGTGGCACAATAAGACAAGGATGGAGGCATTAGAGACTATCCCCCCTTGATGACAACTTCCTAAACTCCTAACATAGATTGAAGTTTGGAAAAATTAGCTTATGTAGATACTTTGTGAAAATGTCTACAATTTGATCTTTTGTAGGGAAAAATAGCACTTCAATAACTTGATCATGAATGAGATTTCTGCTGAAGTTTATGTGTAGCTTGATGTGTTTGTTGCATTGATGTTGAACTGGGTCTTTGGTGAGCTTGATGGAACTCTAATTATCGCACCAAAGGTTGGTCGGATGTTGTTGTTGGAATGCAAACTCTGAAAGAATCTTTCGAATCCATAAGGCTTCCTGACTTGCATTTACCGCTACTCGATAGTCTTCTTTTGTTGAATAAAGTGCAATAACCTATTTTTTCTTACAAGCCCAAGTGACTGGTCCTGAAGTAAATATCCATGCAAGAAGGCATATTTAACATCCATCTTATGGACCTCCCATTTATGTGAGGCATCAAGGAAAATAACAAGATGGATGGAATTCATTTTGGCTACAGGGGAGAAGGTTTCATTGTAGTCAATTCCTTCAACTGGGTAAAATCCTTTGGAAACTAATCGAGCCTTGTTTCATTCAACACGTCTATATTACGCATACTTAGTTTTGTAGACCCATTTAAATATGACAAATTTTCTTCCTTTTGGAAGAGGTACAAGATCCCAAGTATCGCTTTCCATTAAAGAGTGATACTCTTCATTCATTGTTTTATCCCAATCTGGATGACCTGAATCTTCTACAAATGTCTCTGAATCATGAGTCTCTAAAACTTGATCCAAAAGAGAATAGGATCGCCGGAACTGTGAACGTGTTTTATGCTGATACGAAGGATCACCGATAAGATCACTAGGTGCTTTTCGTGTTGAACAAACCCATCTAGGAAGCGATGGAGCTGTAGATGGTATCGGTTCAAGTTTAAAGACTCATTTGGAGGAAGGTGAGCAGGAAGAGGTGGTTTTTCATCCTCATTGTCATCATCGGAAGAAGAAACCATAAAAAAAGAAGGCACAAACACCGAAGATGTCTTGCAGACCAAAGAATGCACAAACGACGAATTAGGCTTGTAGTCCAAAGAAGGAACAAACTTCGAATTAGGCTTGTAGACCAAGAGATTTTCATCAAATTTAACATCTCTTCTAATAATAATCTAATTACAATGTGGTTGAATAATTATATAACCTTTGACATCTTCATAATAACCAACAAATATACACTTCTCACTTTTAGGTTGCAATGTTTCCTTTTCTCATTAGTAATGTGAGCCCATGTTATACTGCCAAATATATGGAAGTGACTTACATTTGGTTTAATTTTAGTCCAAGCTTCTTCCAGTGTTGTATTTTTAAGAGCCTTTGTGGGAGTGTGATTTACTATGTAATTTACACAGTTGATGGCTTTCACCCAATACTTTAGACTTAATCCCTTAGATTTGATCATACAATTAGCCATTTATTTTAATGTGTGGTTGTTTCTCTCAACAACAACATTTTGTTCTAGTGTATATGGAATTGTGTATTTCATTTGGATGCCCTGTGTAGTGTAGTAACTTGTAAAATTATTGTTCACATATTCTCCTCCATTATATGTTCTTAACCTTTGAATTTGATGTCCATATTGCTTTTCTACAAGGGCCTTGTAGGCAATTTTTTTTTCAAAAACTTCCCTCTTAAGTTTTAAGAAGTAAACCCAAGTACGTCTAGAAAAATCATCAATGAAAGTTAAGAAATAATTGCACCTAGAAAAGGAAGGAGAAGAAAGTGGAGCACACAAATCACTATAAACAACCTACAAATGGCTCAAGGAGTTCCAAGAGGCATGTTTGTCAAAACTGTCCCAATGATGTTTTCCGAGAACACAACCGACACAAACACCATATCTACATGAAACAAGAGGAAGAACAGTCACCATCTTTTTATTACATAGTAGTTGTAATGAGCGATAGTTTAGATGACCAAACTGCTTGTGCCAAAGTTTTCTCAATTCATCACTATGAGAAACAAAAATTGATGAAAAGGATGATGACCCAAAGTGGTCAAACTTTTACAAACTGGTAATATAATTAACAATTCCAATTGCAAGACCAGGCTTAGGATCTTTTATATCCTTGATTACAACTTGGTGAGGTGAAAACTCTACGGTTTTACCTTCACCCGAATGAGTGATTTGATATATTGATAGAAGGCTGCAAGAAATACTTGGAACACATAATATATCATTGAAATGACCATTATGTACATGAACTGTTCCAGATCCCACAACACTAAGAGATATATCATCACCAACAAATATTGTCTTGGTGTTACATTCAATTAGTGCATAAAATATGTCTTTATCCTTAGCCATATGATAAGAGGATCCAGAATCAATTATCCCTTCATCAGAAGAAGAAGTATAAGTTGTATTGAAGGAGAAACCAGATGCAGAAAATGCATGTCCATGAGAAGAATAAGAAGAAGTAGAATCAATACTAATGTTATTCTTCTTCATCGCTGCTTCTAAAGTTGTCATCTTCTTGAAACATTTGGACTCATCATGGCCATATTTATCACAAAAGATGCAATGTATGTTAGTCTTTTTATTTTTACATTTATCTCTTTTGTCACCATTAGGAGCAGAAGCTTTCTAAGTGGGTTTGGGACCCTTATGTGTAACGACCCCATCATTACGACTACAAGCGAAGAAGAAAGTGTAATTTTTTTTC
The DNA here is from genome assembly GCA_010110895.2 of Picea sitchensis. Classification (NCBI taxonomy): domain Eukaryota; kingdom Viridiplantae; phylum Streptophyta; class Pinopsida; order Pinales; family Pinaceae; genus Picea; species Picea sitchensis. The sequence goes on from SNQJ01S0014159.1 coordinate 109,662, forward strand.
TTTTAACAAGATGACAACTACGATTACAACTAATCAACACATCTGACGGCAAGCACCACACCCACAGAATAGGCAATAGACAACTACGACTCCACACACTAGCACAAGAGAAACTAGGCGAAACATGCATAAAACAACAGAGAGAAACGACTACCCACCCGACATGACATGACCACGCCTACAAGCTAAGGAACAACATCCCCATCCTGACACAATGACCTTGATGACTCGTTAAATAGAACCTCGATGGAACACAGCTAAATGCATGAAGGCATTTAACCCATGCGCCAATAGAAATCTTACAACGATCAACAACACTCACACGGAAGGCACAGACTCCGACCAAGTTATCATTCATCTCTATCCAATAGGGCACACAGTGATCCCCTCATTAGGGATCATGTCGTCGCCCAGGGATAGGTGTGTCAATAACCATGGCGCAACAACATAATTGGACCCCATAATGCGACCTAAAATTTCAACACGCTAGGCGATCAACTCAATTATATAAACATAAGTCAACTATCCTTAGTACCCAATCGACAAGTCAACACGACGACTATGACCTTCACAAAACACGACAATTTCCTTGCGTAACAAAAAAAAATCCGAACATTTTAACGATTGTTATTAAACAATCATTCGTTGCAAGTAAACCCAAATCCAAGATCAGATACATCTCTATCACTATCCTTTAAAACAAAAACTACAAGAATTTAATTGTGGTCCTTAAATATAAATTGGATGACCTTTAATGACCTTTCCATCTATTAATTGTAAAATTGTTAACAGACTATCTATATTCTATTGCCAAAAACCGTCGCTAATAATACATGCTATCAACAAAATCACAATCGTCATGCTATTAAAAAAAATCATTGTCTTTTATCCATGATATCGATTTAACAGTCAATTCCATAACTGTCATTTAAACGGGATTTACACCATATAATTAAAACAAAATTACACTATATAAATAAAACAAAATTACTTAGGAAACATGATTTACACTATGTAAAAAGAATTTACACTAGGAAACATGATTTACACTAAATAAATAAAATAATTCTACATTATGAAACGGGATTTACACCATGTAAATAAAAGTGAATTTATACTATATAATAGGATTTACATTGTGTGAAGAAAGAAATAGATTCAAAAAGAGGTTAACTTATGTACCATTGTCATAATAAGGAAAAATCATTATCAAAATGATCAAGCCAACAAATGTTACTTTCCAACACTTACACAGACACTTAACTCGACTAAATGCACAGACATAAAATGCCCCCCTTGCATAGTCACCACGTAGACGTCACACAGTCATGATGCAACTACCCAAAGTTGTTGTCAAACCAAAAAGGGTTCAACAATGTCACCCTATACATAATTGGCTATGTAATGAGATTTCAGTCACAATCTCACAAAACATTCAACGTTGTGTAAAGAGGAATCAATCGCAGCCTAACCTAAGATTGGGAAATGTTGATGACTAGATAGAAAGGAAAACACACTGACAACAGAGAAACACGATCAGCTAGAGATGTTACTGTAATTACTGGAAAGTGTTTTTGTTTAACAACAAAAATCGTGGTTGTTGAAAAGGAATTTGTTGTCAAGGAACAAGGAAATCCGCCAATAAAAATTAATGTAGCACTAAGAGAAAAATGCCTCGACCATAATCATAGTCTAGATTAAACGTTGTCTGAAGCATGGAACTACCACAGTCGAATGTAATAACCGACAAAGTAAAATCATTGATGTTTATCATAACAATTAATGTATCGGTGGCAGAAACAAAAAAAGTTGTGATAAAAAGGGATTGAAGATGGTTTCATCTTCATTGAAAATGGCTTCTGTAATAATTTTTGTGATTATAATTTTAACGGAGCTTTATCAGGCAACAAATAGCAATGATATATTTTCATGTAAATCTAATTCACTAACCAAGTTACATGAAAACATCAGCCCGCAAAAGAAAGATAATTTGACTCCGCTTGTCAAATGGCGATGTCGAATAAATCATTTTGGAATTGTCTCAGGTGTGAATTTATATTTGTAAGTCCAAGAAGTGTTGTGCGCATCAATGCACTGATGTCTACATAGTATGAAAATGTTCATATCACCATGGAGGTGGAGGTCTTTCTGGACATTGATCCATTACTTACTATTGGAAATTCTCGTTTCCTTTTTTGAACAAGATATAGATATGGACGTGGTTACGGTAATCACATATTACTACATATAGCATAGGGAGAAATTCTGCAATAAACTGTGTGCAGTAATCCTTGAACTCTCTCAAAGAATCGTGGTCAGATAAAGGGGAAAATTGTTGTCAATGTAAAAAAATAAACTCAGGAAATGCTTAGTAAACTACGAGAATATGCAGTAGACTCAGGGAATACAAGTCGCTACACTCAGGGAATACTCAATAAACACAAATCTCAGTCAAGGTATAAATAAAACGCAGTGAAATAGGCACGGGTAAAACGCAGATAATACACAATAAGAAATACATAGACATCGCACCTCCATGGCATGCAACTATCACACAGTCAACTCGCACTAAAACATCGTCAAATTGCAACTATTACATAGTAAAAACAAGGGGCAGCTAAAACACAGTCAAGACCAAACATTGTTGATATCTAAATTCATGGTCCTTCAATGTATAATTTTTTTGTATATCAATATATCTGTGTATATAAATTCCCAGTAACATAAATCTAAATCACAGAGCCACATACAAGATAACAATGTCAAAAATATGTATGAAATCGCAGAGGTAAAAATCGTGGTTGAATATATATTGAGATGTAGAAATTTTTTCCATCAAATAAAATAGAACACAGATTTAAGTTGCCAGGAATGTATTACAACGCAGAATAAATGAAGGAGTTGTAGCACCAACCATGAATGAAATTTGTTGAGGGTAAGATGCCAAGAAGAGTGGGTTGAATGCTGGGTAAGTAAGGGTGAAAACATAGAGATTACTAAACACAGATTTCAGATGCCAAAAACAATTAGGACACAGAGGTGATGTAACATGCAGAGACCAAAGCAAGGTGGAGATCAAATGTGGAGATAAGAAGGGGTAAACAACTGGGCACACACATCCTTCGCTCATCATCCATGCATAGAAAAGAAGGGCACTAGAATCCATAGGTCACTATGCACTGAAGTGACGACCTTCGATTCATCTCCTGGCCGACTGATCAGGCGTGGACTCATGAACTAGGGATGAGAAAAAAAAGCACAACTCTTCACAAAAATCAACAAAACCAAGGGACAGTCACAACATGCAGAGATCGAATGCCAAGGTAACAAGTCAAGCAATGAGCTAAGGCTATGGGGAAAATTTATGTTCTTGACTGAAATGCTAAGTCAAACATATTCTTTACCCAATTCAAAATACATAAATGAAAGCGTAGGGTATAATATTAATCTACCATGCATAATAAAAGTAAGTGTACCATATCCCAAGTCATCCTCTCTGATTCATTGTCCCATGTGCTCCATTTAGCTCCCACTTGTCGACCGATCAGACTTCACCGGTACGTCCTAGCCAAATCTAGGGGTACTCTTCTTCCCCCTTAGCCCCCCGAGATGCAAAGGGGCCACACACATTGAAACAAAGATGCAGTGTAACGCTACGCATGAAAGAAGAGATTCATCCTTCTCCTCCTCCCTCCTTTATATAGAATTTCTAAGTTACTTCTTTCCCAAATTCCCATTTAATTTATTGTTCAATAATTTAATTCAGAAAAATCCTCCCCGTACATGTGTCACCCATCCCCTTCGTTGCACCAGAAATTAATTTCATTAATTATTTAATTACTCCTATTTCCCTCACCCAGCTAAAATCATTCCTATAATCTCTCCTAGGTGTCCCCATATTCCCTTACACAATTTAATGAATTTCCCCCTTACTAATTTACTAGTTGAGTTCAATTTAGAAAGTTCTTAATGGCAAGATTCCTTGCTAAGTTGGTCATTCTACTTTTTCCATGTGTTTCCCTTTTTCTTTATGTTTCCCACTTTTCCCCTTAGTTTCCTAATTCTTTTAAATTTCCTTCTTTCCCTTTTCATCTAAAGCTCAAATTAGTAAGTGTAGATAATTATGTTTTTCCCCTTTTTCTTTTAATTAATAAATTTTAATTAGCATGTGTAACAAAACAATCATTTCCATTTTAAAATTTTAAATCCCTCATTAAATTGATTTTAATAATTTAATCAAGTTTCTTACTCCCTTTTGGTCACATGTTTAATGATGATTATCGTTATTTTTAATCTTATTTTTTACCACAAGTATTACTTTAGACCTAGATTTTAATTTTCGAGGCTGGGCGACATTTTATTAGGGAAATTGTTTTTAAATCTTGCTTATCACATCATTCGTTCTAAAGCCATATAGGTTTATTTTCTTATAGTTAAAAATGTGATGTGCCCTTCAGGATGCACTAGGTTCTCCAAGGGTGCCACTCGCCTAATTTTGTTTCCCTTGCGCGACGTGCCCTTCAAGACGCACTACGAGCTCCAAGGGTGCCACTCACCTCTTTCTTTTTTTCTTGTGCGACATGCCCTTCAGGATGCACTACGTGCTCCAAGGGTGCCACTCGTCTCTCAACTAACTTGGTAGACATAAAAAAACCCTAGAGTCAATACTTCGCTAGCTGACCTTGTGGGAGACTAAGGGTCTCTAAGGAATAAGACCCCTTCCTTATTTCCCACCCCTTAGAATCATTGTGAGCGACTGTCGCAATCAGCCCTCAAGGCATCGTGGGCCTTCTCGAACTAGGTAATCGTTAACGTACAGTTCGAGCAATGATGGGAGTGCCAGTAGGATGTGGCACAACTGTTGTCCACAACTCTCCCTCAATGTCTCTAGTTATCGTGCGTGACCCCTCTACTCCACATGTGATTATGGTCGACAAGCTATCGTTACCCTGCATCATCAACGAATCATGTCATAAATAATATCCATAATCATATCTTCTAATTAGATGCACAAATGTCATATATACAACAATCAAACCCCCAATAATCCACTCCCTGACTCTATCCAAAGTCCAAGGGGTTTCATCGATGCCCCTGCATCCTCGAGGTCCAAAATCCCGCACACTCACGAAAACTGACTCAATACCACATGTCTATGTCAATACATCAAAATAACATGTCATCAATCCATAACACCTCATAATCATAATCAAATGCCCAATAGTATAATAATCTGGATCACTTGCAAGCAAGTGTCCTCAAAGAATAAGTTCGTTCATTGCGTGCAAGAGCGGGATTTTACATTATGTTTCTTGTTGTTGTGGCTAGGATGATGCTTCTTGAGATTCTTGGGTTTATCTTTTTGATGGGGGACTAAGGATTTGTTGCAGGTACCTATAGTGTTGATCACTCCAATTTGTACAAGCTTATCCTTCTCTGTAATCAAAGCATCACGAATGTTCTCAAGACTGAGTTTTTGATAAGTTTTCCCTAGAGCCGCTTGCATGGCATAAAAGGTAGATACAAACACAGAATGTGCACTACCTAGCTTAGAAAGAATAATATAGATGCAATAATATTCTTCTATCTTTATCTTACATTCTTCACATAAAGTTATGATTGTTTTGAACTTAGATAGATAGTCTTCAATGCAAGAAAAAACC